>JBBPBX010000044.1:106994-175354 GCA_038048925.1 Garcialebias charrua | reverse complement strand
ATATATATATATATTTTTTATTTATTTATTTATTTTACTTTTTTTTTTAAATAAATGAATACATGTACAGTACTGGACAGTCACCAAGCACCAGTGTTAATTTTGTCGACTAATTATTTTCGTCGACTAAATGTTTTCATTGATTTGTCAACTAAAATTAGACTAAAACAAAAAAAATTCTGATGACTAAGTAATGACTAAAACTAAATGATGTTTTAGTCACATGACTAAGACTAAAACTAAATTAAAAATAGCTGTCAAAATTAACACTGAAGGTTAGACAAATAAAGATGTTTGAAAAAAGTTTTATTTGTTGTTGTATGTATTGCATATTAAGATTAATATTATGGTTAAAACATTGTTTTGTTTTAGTAACTACAGAGAATTGATGAAAAGTTTTTACTATGTATAACTTAGTCGACTTAATTGACTGTAGATTTAGTCGACTAAATGTTTTCATTGATTTGTCAACTAAAATTAGACTAAAACAAAAACAATTCTGATGACTAAGTAATGACTAAAACTAAATGATGTTTTAGTCACATGACTAAGACTAAAACTAAATTAAAAATAGCTGTCAAAATTAACACTGCCAAGCACTTAGCCTATCCTAACACAGTTTTTAAAGATGAAGGAATAAGTTGAATTGTCTCCCTTTCACATAAAGGGAGCAAGCTCCCTATGGAGCCTGCAGGGAGGAGGGAGACAATTCAACTGACTCCTTCATCTTTAAAAACTGTGTTAGGATAGGCTAAGTGCTTGGTGACTGTACAGTACTGTACATTTATCTATTTATTAAAAATATACAGTATATACAGTATTTTTATTTTTTTATTGTTTTTTATTTATAAATAGATAAATGTACAGTACTGTACAGTCACCAAGCACTTAGCCTATCCTAACACAGTTTTTAAAGATGAAGGAGTCAGTTGAATTGTCTCCCTCCTCCCTGCAGGCTCCATAGGGAGCTTGCTCCCTTTATGTGAAAGGGAGACAATTCAACTTATTCCTTCATCTTTAAAAACTGTGTTAGGATAGGCTAAGTGCTTGGTGACTGTCCAGTACTGTACATGTATTCATTTATAAAAAAAAAAAAAAAAAAAAAAAAAAAAAAAAAAATTTTTTTAATGAGATGCATGCTCGTAAGTCCGGGACCTCGTAAGTAAGAGCGCTCGTAAGTCGGGGACAACCTGTGTTTAGTTTGTGAGGAAGTGTGGTGGGAATTCCCCCATGTGGTAACATTATGGCTACTCCTTGCAGGAGCTTGTTTATGCCAGAGACTGACCTTATCTTGATGCCCACTGTGTGAAATACAGGTATGTTTTACTAAATCTCTTGTAGCAGATGGTTAACATAAGGCTGAGTTTTATATAAACAGTTTTATATAAAGATACATTTCATTTGTTTTTGCATTGTTCTAAAATGCAAGGTTATGTAAACTAAAATATAAAAATGGCATCCAGTAAATAAAATGTCAGCATTTTATTTTATTTTTCAGGGCATTTTAGTTAATTGCTTTACTTTCTTTGAAACAGACACTATCTGGTTGTTCCTTTGTTGTAAACAAAATCCACTATACGATCACTAGTTTTCCATTATTTTACTGTGGTTACTGCATTATGGGTAATCCTCAGAGCCATGAGGATCACTGATGAGGAGCTTGTTTATGCCAGAGACTGACCTTATCTTGATGCCCATTGTGTGAAATACAGATGGAGAAATAAAGAAAAACTACTGATGCCAACTTGAGAAGCTCCTTGTCTTCATTAACACACCAAGAGAAGCCACCAGAACCACATAGGTCACATTGGTGCCGTGACTCGTCGAGAACCACATCGGACCGGGCTGGTGACTTCTGATCCTCACGTCGCTGGAGCTCCACTCTACCACCCTGGTTCTCAACAATAGTCTAAGTAGCGCATCAGAGTGTGTTTATAAATCCTTGTGTAAGGATTTTATTTTTTGAATGCTCTTGGACTTTTGTCAAAATGAGTTCCAGTAATTTTGGACAATCAAACGTGACTCCACTCTGTATTGGTAGAGGTAGGGGGTTCTTTAATACCCCTGTTCCATTTTCATTGGGTGACTCATTTGTGAATGGAGAAGCTGTTACACCCAGTAGTCAGACCTGTCCTAATATGCAACCTCCTCAGTGTTCTAGCACATCCATCCCATATTCTCATGTTAATAATGCTGGGTTAGTAGATCAGATAAGCACTATAGTCCAACAAATAGGGCAACAGCTGGCTGATAGTGTTATAGCACACCTAAACTCGAGCAACCCAAGTGGAACTGCGATAAAAAAAACTCAAAATGAGAGCCATCAAGTCCCATGCAGCTCACTAGATCTTTCTCAGGTCCAGCTCGTCTCCAGAAGCCAGGTGAAGGAACCACCTATTTTTAAAGGGGAGAGTTCTGATACAGTTACAGTTGATGAATGGGAGGACTCGATGAGAAATTACATCAAAAAGAGTGGTGTGCAGCAAGAACACCAGGCTGAGGAGATCCTAATCCATCTTAGAGGCAGAGCAAGGGATGTTGTCAGGTCTACCTTGAGTGGAAAAATAAGTTATTGCAAATCGTTCAGCAATATGAATACATCTTTTCTCAGCATAAAATGACAGTGGGGATGCTAAAGATTTTGTGCACAGAATACGTCTTGTGGATGACAAACCCTTTAGACTACCATACAGGTGTGTTCCGCCCTGCCATTATGAAAAACTGCGCACTGCTCTGAGTGAAATGGAGGAGTTAGGGATTATTCGTAAATCACAAAGTGAATATGCCTCTCCTCTGGTTCTGGTTGTTAAGCCTAATGGAGATCTCCGCATCTGCAATGATTTCAGATGGCTGAATGCGCGAACCGTTAAAGACGCACATCCATTGCCTCATCAAACAGATGCCCTTGCTGTACTTGGAGGGAATGTATTCTTTTCCACCATGGACCTGATTTCAGGGTTCTATAATGTGAGGCTACATGAGGATGACAAAAGATTTACTGCCTTTTCGTCTCCATTTGACATGCATGAGTAAAATAGGATGCCTCAAGGCTTGACCAACAGCCCCGCAACTTTCATGCGGATGATGATGTCTATTTTTGGGGACCAAAATTTCACTAGCTTGCTATGTTATTTGGATGACCTGATGGTCTTTGCCCCATCTGAACAGGTTGCGCTTGATCGGCTCCAGATGGTTTTCTTTCGTCTGGCCGCAAATAACTTGAAACTGTCTCCCAAAAAGTGTCACTTCCTTCGTAGGTCAGTGAAATTTTTGGGTCATGTGTGTAAGGGGTTATGAGGAGGTCAATATTAATACTGACCTCTTTACCTTAATTAATTTACTTATTCAGATTGAATAGTAAATTCACGGATTCTGTTCTTTTTCAGTTTACCCAATATTTCTGTGATCTTTATGATGGATAAATACACAAAGCCATTAAGTGACAAAGACGTTAACTTAGTTTGATATGTCAAAGAGACACTATCATTTATTTAAAATAAATCAACTAAATTAACACCATTACACTTGATTGACATGATTTCACTTTCTTTCAAATTAATACGTCAGCACACTTAAATTTAACACAACAGACTTCAATATTGGATGTTAACATATTTAGTCTGTGGGCTCTTCAGCTTAATTATAGTTTCCAGCTTAGATTGAGAGAAAAATAGGAGGAAAGATTTAAGAAGAATTGGGAGGTTAAGAGAGGAAGTTTATCTTGCATTTATGAAACCAGATGACACTCTTCCGTACGCGTCCAGCTAAGATATCATCACACCTCCAGCAAGCAAACAGCTGCTCCTTTACCTTAAGACGTCCGCCTTGGTTCTGGTAAAGAGCTGTGGTCAACTTTAGACTGACGAGTCGTCGGTCCCGCAAGTCCAAGCTGGACTCCACGCGTGTTTACCTTGTCGGTGTCGGTGATACTCGCTTTCGTCGGCAGAAGTCGTGACAGTCGTGGCTTCTTGGCTCAAGATAATTTATTCCAGGAAGGAATAACAAAGTTTTTGAGCTTACGCTCGGAGTGGACCCATAACAACATGTTATCAGTCCCAGCTGGATGACGAGTCCTTAGCGCGTGACTGTTGGTCATTCAGCTCTTTGGAAAGTTCACATCATCTTTCGAAGCTCCCAGAAACTCTCTCGGACTCTTGCCGACTCTTGCAGACTCCAAGTGTGTCAGCAAAACTTAGGACTAGTACTTAAGGAAGGACCAGTCGAGGAGTTCACTTGTCTTATCAGGACCCAAGGTTACAGCCAGCAGCAGAGGGAAATGTTTAGGAACAGACAGAGAAAGCTGGAGCCTTGTTCATGAAAAACAACGGATTAACCTGTCTTCTGATGTTCTAAACAAAACCGTCTGGTCTATGTGACCCGAGATTTCACCTTTCACACAGCAGTGAACACAGTTTAACTCTTACAGAATAACACAGCTTAAAAGCACACATCATGAAAATGACAAAAGTTATTCTTTTGATCACATCAGCCTAAAATCAAAGATAGAAATAGTCTCTTTTGGTGACTATATTTATCAGATTACAGCTAAATGAATGATTTTGTAGTAAATGTCTTGCTTTACTGAGAGGTCAGTAAAGGTCATCTCTGGAACAGTTCAAAAGTACACAGGTGTCTTAAAAGTGGACAAGGTCATGCCCACTACATCTCCCCCCTTTTGGAAGCCATCGCCAGTCCTTGGGGATGGGGTCCAACACGAAAGGAAACCTTGAACTGTTTTTGATCTTGAAGTAATCCAGCAAGTGGAAAAGAAAAATCAAAAATTATAATCCCATAAAGTTTTTGAAATTCCATACTGTTCGGAGGTAATCCCATTGCGAAAAGCTTTTAAATCCCTTGGAAAACTGAGTCTGTTAACTCTTGGAAAACAAAGTCTGTGATCCTTTGGAAAACAAAGTCTTATAATCCACAGCGGTAATTCCACAACGATTAGTTTTGTTGATTGATCAGCAACAATTGTTTTCATAATCAGCATGTAGAGGGGATCCCTCGATTGACGCAGAGGAGGCGACCCTTGGATGAAGGTTGAAGACCAAGCGTTGGAGCTGCAGGTCCCCACATCGAAGGTTGTTGGCTGGTTGGTTTCCAGTCAGTGCCACTCTGGTTCTATGTGTCATGCAATTATGTGGTTTTTTAAGGTGGGCTTATGATTGGGATTTTACATTAAGCCTTACCTATATGCACCTGGTATGTAAGCTATCATGGTTTAGATCAGCTACAATTACCAATTAAGGGGTGGATCAATTCTGTAAAATTAGATATAGGGATTTGTACCTATAAAATTTTGGAGGGCTTCTGTAACGAAGGCCTCTAATTCCAAACTATTCCTCCATTCATTACTTAGTTTAGGTTAAACTAAAATAGAAAAATGAAATATAGTTTGATCTAAATGTCTGTTGTCTTTTAGACGAACGACGTAGGATTTGGTATTCCTAATAAATTTTGAAGTCTATGGCGAGACTCATCAAAATGAATAGATAATCTAGAATAGAAACGATCGAATCGGTTCAATTTAGAAATTGTGAGACCAGTGTAGTTTATGGTACCTTGAGTAGCTTTAAACTACATTGACTCTTCGACGATTGAGATTTAACAAAACGAACTGCATGTTGGCATAGTTAAATCCATATCATTCATTAACCAATGTTAATACAAAACCTTTTTGGCTGGGAGTGTTCAGAACCAAAACAATATCTCAACTAATGACAACAGTAATGACTAAACAACAAGGAAACAACGTTTCACTGCTTCGACACACTCTTGTCGTCAGATTCCAAAGTGCAACACACAAGAAAACAGGTCTCAACTTTATGACCGAGGTCAAATTAAATCTCGTGGATTTAAACGGTTGTTAAGGCTAGTTTTTTGTTGTGGGTGTTAGGCTTAGCGTTTCTAAGTTCAAGTTGGACAATGCGACTTATAGGGTGGAAAATACGGTAGTTTAAACCTGATTAGTTTATTTACTAACTTGTGTTTGGACGACCTTATTATCCCATGAAGTCGGTGAGTTTGTGAGATCTTTGTCTTTTGTGGAGTCATTGAACGCCTTGTAAGGTTTGATCTGATTTCGATGTACCCATTTAGCAATTGGCTCTTTGCGGCCTTTGCTGATTTTGATTTCGTAGACGACTGAGGACACTTTGTCTGTTATCAGATGAGGTCCAGTCCACCTGGGCATTAGTTTGCGGGCGAGAGTTCCGGTCTCGGACCCTCCTTTCCCGGTTGCTGGGGCGAACGTATAGTACCAGACTCTGTCTCCCACTTGGAGTTCATTGTGAGAGGCCTTCTGGTCATAGTACGCCTTACGTCCTTCAGCAGATCTTTCCAGGTTTTTCTGGGCGAAAGCAAAAGTGTTTCTGAGGTGTACATTCAAATCTTTGTCTTTGGCATGGCCTAACATCACCCCCCTTTGGTCATGGGGGACCACGAACAGGTGAGGACGTCCGTCCATGGGCACAAGTTAGGATGCCACCGTTTAGTTTAAGCTGTTCGCGCAGCTGAGAGAAGACGGTACACAGGAATCGTTTAGGTTTTGGCCAACGTATCTTCTTACGTTTACCTCTTTCCGTGTAATTCAGGTGTGTCACAACCGTCGGCGCAGTCGCAGGTGTGTCTGATTGTACAGACTGCGACGGGTCACTGTCGTTGTGTGTGTCTTCCCACTTCTTGACTGAAGAGGGGCTCTTTGAGTCTGTAAAAACTATGTCATTTCTGACTAGTTCTAGACACAAATGTTCCTGAACCAAGGTTTCATCGAAAGCTTGGCTGATAGCCGATTTACCTGTCCCAGGGGACAGTACAGCAACCTCGGTGTGGGGTCCTTGGATCTCCACACCTTTCACTACCTGTGGTAGGCAGTGGTCAGGGAGTGCTGAATGTGTCAGCTCACAGAGGAGGTTCTCTTGTTGGGCCAGAGTTTGGTCCAACTTTTGGGTCTCTTCTGTCTCACCTGTAGTTGAAGGTTCACTTACCGGGCTCTCGTCCTCGGATGAGCAGTCCCTTGTGTCCTCTGCGGTACCTGCGGTTAGGCAGTCTGTATCGCAACTAGGAAGCACTTTTATTGGCAGGGGTTTTCTCACTGTGCTCCACATTTTCCGTCGACCATAATCTATAATCGCGTTGAAGCGGTTTATAAAATCTTGGCCAACCAAAAATGGGAATGAGTCAAGTTTAGACACGTACACCGGGTGGCGTAGTGTCATTTCGCCAATCTGCATGTGAACCATAGCCATAGCTGTTAGGGTTGTTCTCGTCTCTGCGAGACCCTGTAGCTCAATAGCACATTTCTCAAAGGGTATTTGCATGTCAACACCGTTAGCGGCGGTCCTCAGCTCCTCGAACAGCTTGGCCGACATAATAGTTATATCAGAACTGCCATCCAGGAGGGCTTCACGCTCAAGGACACCTTCCAGTGTGATAGGCAGGTAAGCTTTCTTAGCCACCCCCCTTTGTATAAAGTTACACAGAAACCTCACAGGTCTTGGCCCACGTTTCTGTTCACGTGTGACTCTGTCTGTGTAATCTTGCTTACTGTCAGCATCTTGTTGGCTGTCAGCATCATGACCTTCAGGATGTTGTTGTGTGTCAGCAATTGGTTTGCTGTCAACATCCATGGCAATGTTGGTAGTAGTGTGCTCTGAGTCTTTGTGAAAGACAGTGCTACACATCGCTCCAGGTTGGTCAATGTTGATAGTGTCATTATCAATGATAACGCCACTCATTGTATCAGGTTGGTCAAGCACAGTAACATTCAAATCTACTGACAAACTACTTACTTCCTCTGTCTCTTCCGAGCATAGAGGTGTTTGGCCATTTTTCTGGGACATTCGTGACTCTTTGCATGTCTCGAACTGTTCTGTTCGAGGCGCGGGAGGTGCAGTTCCGAGGCTCGGGGGTTTCTGTTGGGACCACGCATTGTTACATGAGTTTAGGTCCTCATACTTCAATTTCTTTTGAAGTTCACCCACCGGTAGACCTTGGTTTTCACCCACCTGGTTCGTTCTGAACCATTTTGGGTCTCTTAAAGAGTGAACACCTACCTTTTGTGGTTCGTTGCTTGTCTCAGATTTTTCAATCTGAGGTGCTTTAGGAGCGGGGCTCCCTTTAAACCATTGTGAGTCACTGTTCCAGCTGGCACCAACCTTTCGTTGTTTGTCAGTTAGAAAATCTTGTTTATTCTTGCTTGCATTATCCAACCTTTCTATCAACCGACGTATGTTCTCTACCTCTCCCGAGGTCAGAGGACCTTTGAGACGACGGTGTCTATTCTCGCTTTCTATAGGAGAGAGAACCTCGCCTATTTTTTGCGACTGGGATACGACCTTTTGACCTGGGCACACCTCAGAGGGTGTTTTGCTTTGCATGTGAGCCTCAAAAACCGTTACAGCACCCTGTTTGATTTCATCCAAAGATGTTACTTCTAATTGACACCAGGTGTACAATGGCAACTTGAATCTAATATCAGAGATTAGATTATTTCTGAAAACAGATTTGAAAAGCGTCTGCTCTTCAAGTCCCGGTTCCATTATGTCGCCTGCATACGCCTTGAAAATCCTGTCAAAGAAATGCAAAGGATGTTCATCTTTTTCCTGCAAGACATTTCGGGCAGCTAAGTAGTCACCACACAATGAGAGAGATTTTCTCTCTGTGCGAGGTGCAGGGGGAGCAGGTCCTCGGCTTTGGGGTCCCTCTTCGGATCCTTTGATGTATGAGTCTACTAGAGGCACATACTGTATGAGCCTTGGACGCGCACCTTCTTGAACTTCCATCTTTGTTTTGATTTTTTGTGAAAATCAATAAGACAGTTTGTATTTTAATGTGTGCAGATACATCTTCACTTTTAATGTAGCACTGAGTCAATCAAACTAACCAGCTGTGTGGTTTAAGTGTTTCACCGTGTAATAAGTATTTCTATTCATAGGTACCTTCTTTCAGGGTTTACCCTTAAATGAATTGTAAAAGTTAAATGCCTCTTGCAGTGTTAACTTTAAGTATAACTTATTTTTAACAACAGTTACTAACACAAACATGATTTTCGTTTTACTTACTCAAACACTTTTTAAAAGATTTGAAATAAATGCAATATTCACACTAAAATGTTCCCAGGAAGCTGCTCCATCATGCCTTAAAAAGATGTATTGCAGTTTGGCTAAACTGTTTTGCTGTATTCTGACAGTTATCAGGAGTGAAAATAGGATTACTTGTTTGTTATTTTAAATATTTCTTTATTTAAAATAAACTGGAGTTTTTGTATGCTCAACATAACATTACAGATGTTATTCCAAATAAAAATCAGTGATTTTTATTAATTTGTTGTCATTAGACATCCTCAAATTTGTTCTGCTATCTTTGTTTTGATTTTTGTGAAAATCAAGTCAGCAGATGCTTTTTGTTTGTTATTTTAAACTTTTTTATTTAAAATAAACTGGAGTCATTAATTTTACACAGAAAAACGTTAAAAATGCCATTTTTAACTAAAAGTGTGCAGTTGTACACACCAATTCTGTTTAAAATTCAGAGATGTGAAGAGCTTAATGTGGAATCGCCCTGTTCTCCATCAATTTTTTTTTATTTAATTTGAAAATCAAATAAAAATTCCCTTTTGAGTGTCATTATAAATCTCTTCAGTATTTAAAATGAGCACAAATTGTGTGTCTGTACCTCTGTTATACTAAAATTTGTATTTAGAATAAACAGGAGTTTTGTTTGTGTACAGAACAAATTTAAAAGCTGGTAACTCACCATAAAAATGCTGACTTTTTTATGATGTTTTTAAGAAAACTCATCTGTCAACGTCTTTTAACCAACAGGGGGCAGCTTCGAGTCTTAATTTTAATCACGAGGAAACTGATTTTTCTAATCAGTATTTAAACTAAAAACAACCTTTTCAGAGTTAGTTTCTAGTGTATCAGTGATAAACGCTCGAACCGCGTTCTTGTCAGAGACAAATCTATGTTGTTAGACAGTTTAGATGGCTTTAAATGAATGTTTAAACTCTCAGTGAAACTCAGTTTGTTCTGTCAGCGTGTGAACTGCTTGTCACCCGCAATGCACCAGGAAATGACGACACAAATAGGCGGGTCGACGCAGCGCGTCACCAGCTCCACTGCTGTTGAGCGAGGCGGAGCTCGCTAAACAGATACGTGACGTCAACCAATCAATCACAGCGTATGTAGTTCATTCCCAAGCGTTCATGGTGAATGAAGTTCTTACCTCCGACCACGGCAGTGCCGGAAATGACGACACAGTGGGTTGGTCGCAACGGCGTGCGTTCCCACTACAGCGAATCAGCGCTCGCCACGAGTGATTGACAGCTCACAGCTCTCGTTCATCCAATCACAGCTCATAAACAACGTGTAGGACACGTCTATGTAACGTTAGCTTAGCACGCAACTCTAGACTCTTAAACAACTCAAACGCTTTAAATAAACTTCCCAAAATTCTGAAACGTGGCAATCACAATTAAAACAGGCACGACTTAGCTACATTCAGTAACCCAGCACTTCAGCTGCAGAACAAACACGGACTCGCTCGGAGCCACTTCAAGGTCGGTTCCGGTCCACTTTTCAATGGAGCAGGAAACGGGTCTGACAGAACCCAGCCGACACGTTCTAACAGTAATATGCTTTTTCGACCTGCTCTAACTTGCAAAAATACCACACACAGCAATCTTGTAGATGTTAAAGTAGCTTTCAGGCTTTTGACTCGGCGGTCAAACAAAGCTTTGTACAGGAGTCTGTGTGAACTGGACCGAACAGGACCAGTACCCCCACAGACCACGGGCTGACAAAAACCTCACCTAAAAGCTTCCAACAGCGTGTTAAGGAGTTGAACAATAACAATCTCTCAGCTTCAAATGATAAAAACAATGCAGAATCTGCCTGTCTTGAACACCTCAGCCAAAAATTATCACCTTCAGAGACCAAAAATTGGAATAATCATGCCAACATAACGTTTCAAGTTCATGAGAGATCACAGATATATCAATAAACTTTCAGAACCACGTACGAGGGCCACCAGATGTAAGAATTATGAGGAGGTCAATATTAATACTGACCTCTTTATCCTTAATTAATCTACTTATTCAGATTGAATAGTAAATTCACGGATTCTGTTCTTTTTCAGTTTACCCAATATCTCTGTGATCTTTATGATGGATAAATAAACAGAGCCATTAAGTGACAAAGACGTTAACTTAGTTTGATATGTCAAAGAGACACTATCATTTATTTAAAATAAATCAACTAAATTAACACCATTACACTTGATTGACATGATTTCACTTTCTTTCAAATTAAAACGTCAGCACACTTAAATTCAACACAACAGACTTCAATATTGGATGTTAACATATTTAGTCTGTGGGCTCTTCAGCTTAATCATAGTTTCCAGCTTAGTTTGAGAGGGGAAAGAAATAGGAGGAAAGATTTAAGAAGAATTGGGAGGTTAAGAGAGGAAGTTTATCTTGCATTTATGAAACCAGATGACACTCTTCCGTACGCGTCCAGCTAAGATATCATCACACCTCCAGCAAGCAAACAGCTGCTCCTTTACCTTAAGACGTCCGCCTTGGTTCTGGCAAAGAGCTGTGGTCAGCCTTGGACTGACGAGTCGTCGGTCCCGCAAGTCCAAGCTGGACTCCAGACGTGTTTACCTTGTCGGTGTCGGTGATACTCGCTTTCGTCGGCAGAAGCCGTGACAGTCGTGGTTTCTTGGCTCAAGATAATTTATTCCAGGAAGGAATAACAAAGTTTTTGAGCTTACGCTCGGAGTGGACTCATAACAGCCTGTTATCAGTCCTTAGCTGAAGACGCAGGTCGTTAGCTCTTGACCAAACGTACCCAGCTCTTTGGGAAAGGTTCACATCTCTTTGAAATTCCCAGCAAACTCTTGAGGAACCTGCTGGTTCCTTCCAAACTCTGCAGACTCTTGCAGACTCCTGCCGACTCCCAAGTGTGTCAGCAAAACTTAGGACTAGAACTTAAGGAAGGACCAGTCGAGGAGTTCACTTGTCTTATCAGGACCCAAGGTTACAGCCAGCAGCAGAGGGAAATGTTTAGGAACAGACAGAGAAAGCTGGAGCCCTGCTCATGAAAAACAACGGATTAACCTGTCTTCTGACTCTCTAAACAAAACCGTCTGGTCTCTGTGACCCAAAGATTTCACCTTTAACACAGCAGTGAACACAGTTTAACTCTTACAGACTAACACAGCTTAAAAGCACACATCATGAAAATGACAAGAGTTATTCTTTTGATCACATCAGCCTAAAATCAAAGATAGAAATAGTCTCTTTTGGTGACTATATTTATCAGATTACAGCTTAATGAATGATTTTGTAGTAAATGTCTTGCTTTACTGAGAGGTCAGTAAAGGTCATCACTGGACAGTTCAAAAGTACACAGGTGTCTTAAAAGTGGACAAGGTCATGCCCACTACATTATTTTAATGATAGTTGCAGGGGGTTAACAGCATAAGCACTTCCACTACAGAATAGATTTCATCAGGTTACATGATTGGTATCTAAAAGAGTTAAATATTTCCATAGCTCACCAAAGGTGTCTTTCCATAGGTTGGACTTTTAGGTGTTTTGAGTTGTAATTGAATTGAGTTGTAATCCATTAAATAATTTGTATAATTTTCAAAAATGTTGGTTTGTTCCACAATAAGTGTTATACATCCAATCAAAACTGTGTAATCCATCCATGTAATCTTGTTGTGTTCCATTCAAAAGTCTGCAATCCAGCAGACTGAACAAATCTTTGTTTAATCCCGCCAGGAAATCTAGTTGTGATCCATTCAAAAGTCTGCACACCAGCAGACTGAACAAAGCTTCTTTGTTTTAATCCCACACAGGAAATCTTGTGTCATAATCCCATAGGTAGTCTTGTTGTGATCCGGTCAGGAATGTTGTATTCCATAGATTGAAATTTCTTTGTTATGATCCCATAGGAAAACCCACCAGGTAATCATGTTGTGTTCCAGTCAGAGAATGTTGTATTCCACAGACGGTGTTCTGATCCATTCAGAAAAAGCAGCTTTAATCCATCAAAGCTTGTTGTTTATTCCACAAATCTGATTCCAATGGTATTTCACAGAAAAGCAGTTTTGATCCATCAAAAATGTTATCCAATCAGGAGATGTTGTTTGTTTCACACAAAAAATCTTTTTCAATCTGATTCCAATCAGAAATAAAATGGTATTTTCATAGAAGAGCAGTTTTGATCTATCAAAAATGTTATCCAATCAGGAGATGTTGTTTGTTTCACACAAAAAATCTTTTTCAATCTGATTCCAATCAGAAATAAAATGGTATTTTCATAGAAGAGCAGTTTTGATCTATCAAAAATGTTATCCAATCAGGAGATGTTGTTTGTTTCACAAAAAACCTTTTTCAATCTGATTCCAATCAGAAAAATTAGTAATTCCTTCAATTGATGTTTAATCCATCATTTTATTCTGTGGTGCTGATGAAAGACCTTTCGAAGCAGGCCGGAGACTAAAAATCGAACATTGTGTTCTTTTAGACTGTAAACAACCAACCCGCTTTACGCCTGACCTTCGATGCCCAAAACTTTCTCCAAACTCCCTTCAATCTGTCATTGACAGAAAGGAAAAAATCCACAACTCGATCAGAAAGGAAAAAAAAATTGGTTTAATCCATTAATGTTGTTTAATCCACAATAAATCTTACTATTCCATTCAAAAAGGAAAAAAATAATAGTTCAGGAAAAAATCAATTATAATCCATCCTTGGCTCTGTGGTGCTGATGAAAAACCCTCAGCCGTAGAAGGGAGGACAGGAGAACTCCATGTTCTCTTAGCTCAAAACAAGTTGATAAGCCAAGGCCAGTCCAAGCAGACCCCGCTTCAGATGACCCAAAACAGTAACTGGTCTTTAATCTTCATGCAGAAGCAAGCCTATGCTGTTATAATTATTTAAATATAAATTTGATCCTTTGGACAAGAAATGGGAATGATATTCCACAGAAAAGCAGCTTTAATTCATCAAAACTTGTTGTGCGGCGCTGATGAACAAGGCTTTCGAAGCAGGTTTGGAGATGAAAAGAACTCTGTGTTCCCACTAAAAGAAACAGCCTCTGCGACGGACCGTCTGCGCTCGGCTCTCCAAAAATTCCTTTAATTTTTTATCAAACAAAGCTATCCTTGTAACTGATTTTTCATCTTCACGCAGAAGGAGACTTTTTGCTGTTATAATAATTTTAATTTTAATATAAATTTAGATGAACAAGAAATGGGAGCTTCCCCCGTTACCTCCTTTTACAGCATACAGGTAGTCCCCGATTTACGAGCGCTCTGATCTGCGAGGTTCCAGACTTACGAGCTGCACATTTTTGGAAAAAACGAAAAAAATACTGAGTTTTCATGTGTTTTTTCACTTCAGTTAGCAAGTTAAGCATATAAACACACGTTTCCGATCATTTTTATGCACTCAAAAGTAGTTTTTAGATGAAAATAGAGTGTTTTTAGGTGCGCTAGCGAAAACCGTTCCAATTTACGAGCGGATTTCCGGATTTACGAGCGAAATGGCGGCCGTTCCAAATTACGAGATTTCCGGTTTACGAGCGCCTCGTTGTAACGGATCTCGCTCGTAAATCGGGGACTACCGTATTCTTTCAAGGGATTATTCCAGAAGTAAGGGGAAAATAAAATACTACAACTCAAAACAGAGTTGAAGATTTGTTACTCCTTTCTGAAAGAGTTATCCAATTTTGAAGAATTAAGAAAAAATCTGGGCTGATACAAAAAAAGTTCTTCTCTGTTAATCAAAAAAAGAAACTCTTTTCAGATTTTTCCAAGTCTTGTAGCTTTCATAATTTCAAATGTTGTCCAATAAATCCAAAGGTCTTCAGAACATCAGCTAAATTCTCTTCTCCAACAGCCTTTTTTATAGTCAAAAAGGGGTTTAACCCCCACTTTTACAGACGGGTATGTCATTTTTCTGTCTTTCGATTGGTCAGTGTTGAGGTAATTTTTTACACCTCCTCTCAGCTCTCACCGGAACTGGTGACATCTGTCTCTTTCAGCTCTCACCCTCCCTTAGCAGAGAATGACTTAATTTCATCTGTCTTTTGGGCAAAGTTCCAATTTTTCAGTCAGAACAAGTTTTCAATTTTCACCCAGTTTAGTGGAAGACATATCCCAGCTACATAAAATATTCAAAAACTTTAATTCAACACCCAGCTGTGGAGGACACCCTATAGTTTACTGTGGATCTTAAAAGAAAACATATAAATCACATCACTTCTCATAGGCATAGAACATAACAAAAGAATAAAAATGAAAAAACTTTGATTTAACACATTCTGTTCACATCCCATCCGATTAAAACTTTCTCTTTTCTTTCCTTTAAACAAGGCCCGACTTTCTCCTGCAGCCTGTCTCTTTTTCTGATAAAAGGCCTCAGTTCTCTTGTAACCAGCGTCTCAGCTGTTTCTTATCTGCTCTGGAATGTAGCACAGCTGATGTGTGTCAAAGCTGCCTCTCTCTTGCTGAGCTTAGCAGCTTAGTTCAAAAATGCTTTGATTCAATAAAAGGTTACATTTATATGTTTGATCAGTTCTGTATGAGATTTAAATACTTTAAAATCTATTTTCTTTCTTCTTGATAAGCCCTAGCTCTCTGCAACAAAACACTCCTTGTGGCTTCTTATCTGCTCTGACCTTATTCTGTTCAGGCCCGTTCCCTGGGCCTGAGTGAACATGCAAGTATGACCTTTGGCAAGGTCTTTCCAGGCCTCTGTTTGTAACACAGAGGACAGAGCCTGTTCTATTAAAATAACCACAGATTATCACAACAGGTTTAACTAGAGTTACATAAAGACGAGTTATCGAAAATGCAAACAAAAGTTACAAAACGAACCATGTTTTCTCTGCTAGTAAATCAAAAATGCCATGATTAGAACCAAGGTTTAAAAATCATATATAAAAATGTGTTTCTGTACACCCTGTACTCAGGGCCTGTGAGTGATCATATATGTGTTATTAGTCTGGTTTTGTGTGTATGACCTGCATCAGTCTGTCTTTCAACTAATAAAAGTCTGTGTACTTTTGACAGTGTCCACCTGTTGTCTTCATCCAGACACATTGGCCCTCATTCACGAAAATGTTCATATTTTTATCCTAAATTTCTCCTACTTTCGTTTGTACGAAGCGTTCGTACGAACATGCCACGTCAGATTCAACAAAGTATTCTATCCTGAGGAAACGTGTGTAAATGGGTTGCGTTAAAATGATGAATCCCACCTGTTCTAAACAGCTGCGCGTGCACGCGAGAGGTCATTTACATAATTCCCACCCCTCAAAACACCATATAAGGCTACGTTTCCTGCCTCGGAGGCAAAACGTGTTCGTGCATAAAATGACAGCGAAAAGTAAAAAAGAAGAACTCTACCGGTGCGGAGATTGAAGTTCTGCTCTCCTTGATCGAGAAAAGTAAATCTGTCCTTATTAGCAGCATCACTCATGGGTGTAAATGACCAACTAATGCCAAAGAATGTTTGTTTATAAGAAATGTGGACCTTAAAATATACACGTATACTGGTGGCTAACTGGTTAAAATGTTGCACTGTTATCAAGATTTCGTGGGTTCGAGTCCCACAAGGTACGCTTATTTTTTTTCCTTCCTTCTTTAGATTATTTATTCATTCCAGATTAAAGAGCGACTAAACCCAAATTTATGTTTTTTTAGCTGATAAACTCCCTAGAATGTGTATAAAAAGTTTCAGAGCACTATTTCTGTGTAAATTTTCATGTATTTGTGCGTATTAGTTAAAATCGGCAATATTTGGTCTAAAAACGTGTTCACGGTAGCCCTATGGGTTGAACAGAAGTTATTGCACGTTAATTTTACTATTAGCTCAAATGCTCTGTTGTGACATGTCTGCTCCGTTGTGACGTCACATCGTCTCCTGCCTTAATATAAAAGTGGAGCCACTCCCCCGAGAAGGTCACTCCCCCTCCAGAGTTCAGGGGTTGGATTATAGCGATTAGCAACATAGCATTAGCATTGATGAGTGAAGCTGTTCCAAGAATAGCTCTTCAAACTGATGTTCACCCACCCTTACACCATCAGGTTACAATCCGTTTGGAGGTGAGTACCATTTTACACCTTTCATTCCATAATTTATCTTTTGAGCATATGACGTGTTTCTTCATGTGCTGTGTTTGTGACCTGCAGCCTTGCTTCGGTGTGGCCCCACAAGGTCGTGGCGTTTTTATCTGTTGCTGATCAACGTTAGTTTGTGGTTGTGTTTAAATGCTCAAAATCTAGTGTTTCTTATGAACACCGCAGAGTGTGTGAACTCTTATGAACTCTGATAAAGAAGACCGTGACATAAAAAAACAATGGAGACTAGCTGGCGCTAATTTTAGCTGTTGTACTAGTTACGATGTTTTAGACACGGTGTACTTTTGCTGCAAATAATAATGTTGTGCATCAAAGGTATTTATAAAATAATGTGTACTTGTGAATGAGTATCATGGGCAGCAGTATTTATTTTGCACTGGGTCATCTGTTTAACAGATCAACAAAGTGAAAACAAGTACAGTATGCTTGTTTGTAAGGTGATTAAAATGTGTTGTTCTTTTTTTATTTCCATGAGGCGTTCCACATCCAATCTGAGCCGTGCATGCTTCACAGACATCAAGCATCAAGGAGACGTGTAGACATGTCACTTTGGAGGTGACATATATGAGAGCTGATTCACCAGGTACATGTATTCATGTTTTATTTATTACTTTTGTACCCTACCCTCTGTCTGCAGGTATTAATATTATTAATTATGTTTTTATTATTTTATTTATTACTTTTATTATGGCGGACGTTTTTTTTTAAAAAGTTTATGCAACATTAATTCTTGTTTATTTGTTCATTGCTACCTGTCCCAACATTTTGGGGATTTGTTGACACTGTGAAATTTTGAATCAACATCTTTCTCCATTAAAATGTTACATTTACTCAGATTAAACTTTTGATCTTTTCTCTTTTCAGGACTGCAAATATCCAGGGTCGGGATGGAGTGAGGGAAGTCGACCGCTGCATCGTGTCCCAGATTTGTCCTCATGCATGAGGGAAAAAATAAATAAACAAATTGATTACAAAAACTAGTTGTCTATGATTCATTTTATTAACAGTAAGTTACTTCAAAACAACAAAAGGTTCTGAAAACACATGGGACACCACCCCAGCTCCTCTGTTTGGACGCAGTGGACAGCAGAACGAGGAGTCCCAACCACCTTCAGGATGCCCCACCTTCCAGCCAGAAACGAACACCAGGGTCTCAGCTTTTTCAACATTGTCGTGGATGCAGGTCTCAGGAGATGAAGCTCTGGCCGAGACTGCATCATCTTCTTGGGTTAAAGTAATCCTGGCTGCAATTACTCTGTGTGGCTGCTGGGTGCTTTGAGTCATCACAGTTATCTGAAAAGAACATTTTAAAGGATACACAGTACATGTATTGTTAAATTTATTGCAATTGGTTTGTTTTGCAATTGGTTTGGTTTGCATTAAGAAATATTTTCTCAATATTTTCTCATTAATCTTATCAGCTGTGCTGTGCCCAGTTTTGATTAGCTGACACATAGCTTAAACAAATACTGTATACCTGTCCTAACAAATATATATTGTACAAGCTTATCTAATGTTTCTAAACACGGATACAGTATTTGGAAACCAAATAAAAGATTTTACCTCTGTTTGGTGCTAATTAATAGTCAATTCAAAAAACAATGTGTGTTTAGTTCTGGGTTGCATAACAAAAATAAGCCAAAGCGTCAAACAAACCCTACCCTATAGAGGGTAGGAAAAATCAATATTTTATAATATTTATTATGAAACGTTACTTTTGGAATGTGCTAAGTAATAAGATGTGGCAAATTAAAATGACAAAAACACAGCTGTACACCGCATGCCATGCAGCTAAACAGGTTTTTAATGTGTTCTGTGTTCAGAAGCATACGCATAAGCTGTGTGTGTGTGTGATTAAATGCACGCAACAACATTTTACAACTGTTATTTTGGTAAAAGTTTAGGTATTTACTTACTGAAGACGTGACTATCCGCCATTTTGAAATCTAATCTTGGGGAGGGGTGGGAGTTTACCACTAGAGGGGGCGTGAACACAGGACAACCTCAACCTCCTCCCCTGCTTGACTCTCGACACGCCTATTTTGAGGGAAATTTTCAAACTGCTTCGGGGGAGGAGTTACCGATCCACAGGGTGTGGAGTCGCTCTTTAAAAAGACTTTATGCTTCATTTCTTGTTGTATTGTAAATAGTTTTCTTGTGTTTTTTAAATCTGGAATGAATTAAAAGGAGAAGAAAAAAAAACGTTGTCCCATGTGGGACTCGAACCCATAAAGTTCTGCACTGCGACGCAACGCCTTAACTGATTGAGCTATTTGACACCTATGACTACAACAGGAGGAGGTCAACCTAAAGTCTGCGTTACCGAAGTCTGCGTTACCGAGACGAATTAAACTTAAATTAATTCATAATTTAAGTTGGTTTTAGTTTGAGATCTTCATATTAATATTGTAGTGTTAGAAAACGGCATTGATAACAAATTGATTTTAATTTAAATACTTTAATCCGTTAGTCATTATTACATTTAAAAATATAATTCGACTTCAAACAGAACCTATTGTCAAGACCAATTGTGGTGCGTGACTTTTTTAAACTCTAAATATTTTCTAAATAACGAAATATGAAGTTATTAGTGGAGAAATTCCGTCTGGATGACAGCAGACTGACGCTCCTAAAATATACGACAGGTCCGGACCACTCGTAAATTTTGTTCGTATCTGAAAAAAATCGTAGGATACGAAAACATTCTTGAATGCCGCAAATGATCCTAAATCACTCGTACGCACAGTTTAAGAACAAATCTGTACGTACGAACGGTTCGTGAATGAGGGCCAATGTTGTGTGGGACACAATGAAGATCTGAGATGATTAGAAAGATCCTTCAGATTGAAGCAGCAATCAGAACGTTGGAGTTTCTGCTGCAGCATTCACATCTGCTCTGTGTCACATTTTTCACCAGATGTTGGTCTGCAGGAGCTCTTAGAGGAACATCAGATCAGTCTGAGGAGGAGATGTGAACGTGTGACTGAAGGAAGTGATGAAACAGGAAGTAGAAGGCTCCTCAACAGGATCTACACTGAGCTCTACATCACAGAGGGACAGAGTGAAGAGGTTAACAGCCAACATGAGGTGAGGCAGCTGGAGACAGCTTCCAGGACCAAGAGCCTCCAGGAGACTCCAATCAGGTGCCAGGACATCTTTAAAGCCTTACCTGAGCAACATGGATCCATCAGAGTGGTTCTGACCAACGGCGTCGCTGGCGTTGGAAAAACCTTCTCGGTGCTGAAGTTCACTCTGGACTGGGCCGAGGGCTTGGAGAACCAAGATGTGAGCGTGGTGGTTGTGCTTTCCTTCAGGGAGCTGAACTTGATCAGAGCTGAGCAGCACAGTCTTCTCACGCTGCTCCATGTTTTCCATCCAACATTACAGAAGGTCCCAGCAGAGAAGCTGGCTGTCTGGAAACTTCTCTTCATCTTTGACGGCCTGGATGAAAGCACACTCCACCTGGACTTCACCAACAGTCAGCTGCTTTCTGACATCACCCAGAAGTCCTCGCTCAACGTGCTGCTGACAAACCTCATCAAGGGGAACCTGCTGCCCTCGGCTCTGGTCTGGATCACTTCCAGACCTGCAGCAGCCAATCAGATCCCTCCTTCATGTGTGGACAGGCTAACAGAAGTACGAGGCTTCACGGACGCCCAGAAGGAGGAGTACTTCAGGAGGAGGTTCAGTGATGAAGAGCGGTCCAGCACAATCATCTCCCACATGAAGACCTCCAGGAGCCTCCACATCATGTGTGGAATCCCAGTCTTCTGCTGGATCACTGCTACAGTTCTGGACCACATGTTGACTAGAGAGCAGAGAGGAGATCTGCCCAAGACCATGACTGACATGTACTCACACTTCCTGCTGCTTCAGACAACCAGGAAGAAGAACAAGTACCATGAAGGACCTGAGACCAGTCCACAGGAGCTGACAGAGGCTGACAGGGAAGTTCTTCTGAAGCTGGGGAGGCTGGCGTGTGAACATCTGGAGGAAGGAAACATCATGTTCTACCAAGAAGACCTGGAGCAGTGTGGTCTGGATGTCCCAGAGGCCTCGGTGTACTCAGGAGTTTGTACAGAGATCTTCAGAAGAGAGTGTGTGATCTTCCAGAAACCAGTCTACTGCTTTGTTCATCTGAGCGTTCAGGAGTTTCTGGCTGCAGTCTACATGTTCCACTGTATCACCACCAGGAACATGGAGGTGATGGAGAGGTTTCTGGAGAAGGCTAATTATGGATATGAAGATGATGATGTATACGATGATGAAGATAAAGAGAAGATTTATTCAAATTTAGAAAACTTCTTGATCAGAGTCATGGATAAATCCCTCCTCAGTAAAAATGGCCACCTGGACCTGTTTGTTCGCTTCCTTCATGGCCTCTCTGTGGAGTCCAACCAGAGACTCTTAGGAGGCCTGCTGGGTCAGACAGAGACCAGTCCAGAAACCATCCAGAGGATCATCAACAACCTGAAAGAGATGAATAGTTATAAAGCTTCTCCAGACAGAAGCATCAACATCTTCCAGTGTCTGATGGAGATGAAGGACCTCTCAGTTTATCATAAGATCCAAGAGTTCCTGAAGTCAGAGAACAGATCAGAGGAACTCTCAGAGATCCAGTGTTCAGCTCTGGCCTACATGCTGCAGATGTCAGAGGAGGTTCTGGATGAGTTGGACCTGGAGAAGTACAACACATCAGATGAGGGACAACAGAGACTGATTCCAGCTGTGAGGAACTGCAGAAAGTTTCTGTGAGTCCAGATGTGTTCATTACCTTCATGTCAGTGGAGATCAGCACTTTGAATTATTAGTAGTAGTTATTAGAGCCATGGAGGAATTCTGTTTGGATCAAGTTAGAGACACTTTTTAATCTTCATCACATTAAACATTTTCATGGAAGTTGCTGAACAAGTTGACAGGGTCAAAGGTCAACTTAGAAATGTTGTCCTCTCATTTAGTTCATGTGGACAGATGTGGATTTGGTCTACAAACATCTGCTCAGTTTAATGATAAACATAACACTTTGAATAATGTGGATAAAAAGAGTAAAAGTTGAGATGATGTAAAAGTGTGAGTGAAAAAGTCTCTGGTGTCTCTTGGTGGATCAAAGTTTAGTTGAGTTTGAACTTGATTTGTTTTGGTCCTTTTGAAGAACACAACATCAATCCATCCCTGCTCTCTGAAGTGTGTCCACACAGAGCTCAGAGTCTGACAGGAACCACATGAAGTCCTCCTGGGTCTCAGCTCCTGCAAACATTACAGTCCTGAACACAAGTGTTGTCTTCATCCCAGTCCTGGAGGATTTCTGACCAGTACTGCCCCCTACTGGTCAATGTGGATCTATTCACACACTAGTACTACTGATTTCATGTTTTCTGTTTTCATCTTCTCTTCAAACATGTTCAGACTGTGCTGTGAGGTTGGATGAAGTCCTTGTGAGGATCCAGAGTCTGACCTGCAGCAGACAGCAGTCACAAGTCAGTGGAGAACAACAGGAAGTTATGCTAACAGGCTAACTGAGCTAGCAGCTGCTAAAACATGACACAACAAAGTTCTGTTAGCTTCAACATGTCACAGCTCCTGAACAAATGTTGCATGGTGGATTTTTCCAGCAGTTCTCTTTGGCCTCAGATGGTTGAGAAGATGGAGTCAAAGTGTCAAATATTTGTCTGATTTCAAAGTGAAGCAGAGTAAAAATCCACAATGCAGCTTCACTTTGAGCAGCTGTGAGTTTGAAATAGTTTGAATCTTCCTCTAAACTTCATGTGTTGACTCCATGACTCTGAAGCATTGGTCCATGTCTCCCCTCAGCTGAACAAGAACCTCCCAGCACCTGCTGACATGTTGTGAATCTTGAGAGCTTGATATCAGCAGCACTTTCCTGCGTGTGGACGTGAACAGTTGGAGCGCGCAGTGCTTTAAGTGGGCCGGAACTCCCCGGAACCCAGTTCCGCCACTTCTAAAATCTAACCCTGAGAGTACCGGGACTTTTTTTAAGAGTAAGGTGCGTTCCGGAACTTATTTTCGTCTTCTCCACTTGAAAGACCCGTGGCAGATTAGAATGCATCATTTCCCCCGACTGGATTTCAAGACATAGCAAGGCATCTTCTCTACAATAAAACATCTTTGGTGGAGCGCGTCATTTTGGCCAATCACAACCTCAGGATAGACAGGGGGAGGAGACGACAGCGAAATCTGTAAAAAAAACAACAACAAAAAACTCTGCAGCACGAGTCGCGCTGCGGAGGTTCAACAGAACGCGAGGGAGTGTGTTACAAATAAAACTAAATAAAAATTAACAAAATAAAAGTCAGTTGCACCCCTAAAGCCACTGTGATAAAGTGTCACATTAATTTAATTATCTTAGCCACAGGAGTGAGTTTAAAAACAGGATGATGTCTATATGAACTAGTTGAATGAGGTGTCTCTAAAATATCCTGATTCATGATCAATAATAATTTAAACAATTTTTTAATCTGTCCACAGGACCTGACTTTATTTTGTTAGATGTCTCTAAAATAGTTAGTGAATCATGTTTACATGTAGGTAAACATAGATGTTTAACAACTTGTTAAAATACACAAGAATGCAGGAAATGGCATCTACTTTATTCAAAATTTCTGGCAAAACATCTTCACCAGCATATTTAAGAAATGAGTTTTTACTGTTAGTAAGTAAGTTTTATTTATATAGCACATTTCACAGACATGAGAGTCACATAGTGCTTTACAAAAGGAAAAATAAAATCATAAAATCACAGAAGTACTATACAAAAAGGTAAAACATAACAAACTCTAAAATCAATGTACAAAATTAACCAAAAGCCTGTCTGAAGAGATAAGTCTTAAGTTTTTAAATGCATCTGTTGACTCGGAGCAGCGCATTGTTAGCAAAATGTTCTGCTGTATTTGACTTGCTGCTGTTGTTGGTTGTTAATTTTTTGGTTGACACAATCTTTCCTATTTATGTCCTCATTAAATTAGGTTAGTAAATGACTTTTACCTGAAGCATGTTAAAAAATTACAAAATCTTTGGGGGGGGGTTGGCGCAACGTTTGTCACCTTTTTCATCCCTTCTGAGTTTGCAGGTATGCATATTATTATGACATTAGGGAGGGTACCGGCACTTATTTTTTTCCACTTAAAGCACTGGTTGGAGCTGACAGGAACAGAAAGCAAACAGATCATCTTTCCACCTGGAACTGCTCACTGAGTTCCACTCAGTCCAAATGTTCTGAGCTGAAGTGACAACTAGAAAAGAGTCCAAGAGTTTTTCTAAAGCAGACGTCTTGATTGTGACTCTGGATCAGATCCACTGACAGACTGTGGACATGATGGAAGCAGAAATGTAACGCCATGTTCCCTCCTTCATCTGCAGATTAAAGCAAATCAAAGATTGTCCTGAAAAGTCTGCAGCTCTGAAAGAGACCCAAGAGATTCACTGTGTCATGTCAAACACAGTCACATGGGATAACATGAAGCCCAGATGTGAAGAGCAGATGTTCATCACATGATGACATCACTGTTTAGTCATCAGATGATTTCAGTCTGTGCTGATCAGACAGATTGGCTGATTTTATTACAACTCACTTTACTTTTTCTATCATCAAAGAGCTGGTGCTGATCAAGGGCGTAACTTTGTGTTGAAAGTTGGTGGGGACGGAAATCGAAAATGCTGCATCTGCTTTTTTGGACAAAGTACCGGTACTTTTTTCAATTGTGTATGTCGTAATAACAATAACAGTTGTATGACACCCTTACTAGCAGTTCAACAGCTGTATGACACTGAGTAGCAGTTTAACAGCTGTATGACTCCCTGAGTTAGCATTTATCCTGTCAGATCATTGTACATTGTTATTAACACCTTCATTTTCATTACATCAGCACACAAGTTTTATACAAAAGGTCTTTGTAAGAAGGCACGATACAGAAAGACATTGTTAACAGGAATAACAATAATAAACTTTATTTAAATAGGACCTTCCAGCAACAACTTGCATTGTCCAAAGTGCATTACAAGATAATAAAGATAAAAGTTGAATGAATGAATGAAAATAATACTACAAACCGGATTCCAAAAAAGTTGGGACACTAAAAAACTGAATGCAATGATGTGGAGATGGCAAATGTCAATATTTTGTTCATAATAGAACATAGATGACAGATCAAAAGTTTAATCTGAGTAAATGTAACATTTTAAAGGAAAAATATGTTGATTCAAAATTTCAGTGTCAACAAATCCCAAAACATTTGGGAAGTAGCAATAAGTGGCTGGAAAAAGGAAATTGAGCATATAACGAACAGCTGGAAGACCAATTAACACTAATTAGGTCAATTGACAACATGATTGGGTATAAAAAGAGCTTCTCAGAGTGTCAGTGTCTCTCAGAAGCCAAGCTGGTAAGAGGATCACCAATTCCACCATTGTTGCGCAGAAAGATAGTGCAGCAATACCAGAATGGTGTTACCCAGCGTAAAATAGCAAAGACTTTTAAGTTATCATCATCAACCGTGCATAACATCATCAAAAGATTCAGAGAATCTGGAACAATCGCTGTGTGTAAGGGTCAAGGCCGTAAAACTCTACTGGATGCTCGTGATCTCCGGGCCCTTAAACGTCACTGCACCTCAAACAGGAATGCCACTGTCAAGGAAATAACAGAATGGGCTCAGGAATACTTCCAGAAAGCATTGTCAGTGAACACAATCCACCGTGCCATCCGCCGTTGCAGCTGAAACTCTACAGTGCAAAGAGGAAGCCATTTCTAAGCAAGCTCCACAAGCTCAGACGTTTGCACTGGGCCAGGGGTCATTTAAAATGGAGTGTGGCAAAATGGAAGACTGTTCTGTGTCAGATGAGTCACGATTTGAAGTTCTTTATGGAACACTGGGACGCCATGTCATCCGGACCAGAGAGGACAAGGATAGCCCAAGTTGTTATCAACGCTCCGTTCAGAAGCCTGCATCACTGATGGTATGGGGTTGCATGAGTGCTTGTGGCATGGGCAGCTTGCATGTCTGGAAAGGCACCATTAATGCAGAGAACTATGTTCAGGTTCTAGAACAACATATGCTCCATCTAGACGTCATCTCTTTCAGGGAAGACCCTGCATTTTTCAACAAGATAATGCCAGACCACATTCTGCAGCAATCACAACATCATGGCTACGTAGGAGAAGGATCCGGTACTGAAATGTCCAGCCTGCAGTCCAGATCTTTCACCTATAGAGAACATTTGGTGCATCATAAAGAGGAAGGTGCGACAAAGAAGGCCCAAGACGATTGAACAGTTATGCCACGTCCTGACCAAACGCGTTTTCAACGGCAAAAAGGCTCGTCACGCACGCAAGTGGACGCACTGGACTGGACCCAGTGCTGTCCTGACCAGAACGAGAAGCTGCGGCGGTGTGGCGGCGGGGGGTGTGGGAGGAGCTTACCGGTACACCGAGTTCCTCACTGCACTCTGCCAGTCTCTGTAGAGAGCAGACTTGACTGGTCGTGAAGGAGTTGTCGCGAACACACAGCTACAATGAGTTTCTCTTCCATAGTACATGACTCCGCGGGTTTTTTCTGTGTCCCAATACGTCACATAGTGCGCGCGCCCCCTCGTTTCCGCGTCACATAGGGACTCTCCCCCTCTCTCCTCCCCCCCGACTCTCCCTGAACAACCAGAGTTGAACGGCGTTTGAACGTTTGAACGGCGAAAACGTTCAGCAATGATCAACGCGTGCTTGGAGGCTGAAGCGGGTTCACGTGCACGGAAAACGCTTTTCCAGCACGCTCAACACGCACGTGACGTGACGCCCGACGCCAAGACGTGGCTGGAGGTGCGTCCCCCATTGACTTTGCATGTAAACTGGACGTTCCTGCCGTTGAAAACGCGTTTGGTCAGGACGTACCATAAGAGGTCTGTATTAGACATGAATGTAGAGCATTCCTATTTCTAAACTTGAGAAACTGGTCTCCTCTGTCCCCAGACGTCTGTTGAGTGTTGTAAGAAGAAGGGGGGATGGCACACAATGGTAAAAATGGACTTGTCCCAACTTTTTTTGGATTTGTTGATGCCATGAAATTTTGAAAAAACATATTTTTCTCTTAAAATGATACATTCTCTCAGTTTAAACTTTTGATCTGTGATTTGTGTTCTATTCTGAATAAAATATTAGATGTTGGCACCTCCACATCATTGCATTCAGTTTTTATTCACTATTTGTTTAGTGTCCCAACTTTTTTGGATCTGGTTTGTAAAAAACAACAACAATTAAGATTGTTATTTTCTCCCTAGCTTCATACAGTGCTCTTGATGTGTTGTGTAGAATCCACTTTGCTCATTGGGAAGAATCTTCTAAGCATATGATGTCACAATTTGGCCGATAGAAACTCTGAAAATGAAATGAAGCTATTTAGAGGACATTTAATCCGTAGGAGCTGCACTGAGTACAACAATCTATCCAGGCTTGCTCCAAACTAAAAATAGTAGGTGCACACTATCATTACAAATGCAATTACAGTAATTAATAAAAATAAAACAATTATCAGCATTTATTTCACAGTATTGCAGCAGCATGGCAGCATGACCTGTCTTGCCCTGCAGCATGAACGTGCTGGTACACCTGATGTTGAAACTAACAGGCAGACTCAGTGATGGAGGACTTTAAGGCTTTAGCTCTGTGTCTGCTTCAAGATAAATAAGAACATGCTCCACCTGTTTCAGAGCTTTTCAGATTGTTTTCAGCTTGTTTATTGATTCACCGTGAGTTGCTAGTAGATGGAGCTAAATATGCTAGTAGAAGTATCTGCAGCCACTTCTTAAACTCGTCCTCCATCCCTCCTCCGTCTGCAGCAGGATGATAATACTGTTTTGTTTAAATTAAATTCACAAAGCTCAGACTAACTTCGCGCACACTGTTCACACATAAACAAACGTAGTTTTCGCTCCTCCTGAAGTCGCGCACATATTACACGCAAAACGTCATCAAAACGATTTACTTACGTTCAGGAAATGCATGCACACTGTAAACACAATAACACCATGAGTACTGTGCACCAAAACTATTTAATGACTTACTTTTTGGTCGTATTTTGCCGTGTAGGGTGATCAGACAGCTCCTCTGCACGCCATGGGAGTCTTGCAAACTGCGCAGTGCGTACTAACTAAATACAGAGCCACTGCTGGACAGAGCAGCTGTTCGGCAGTTGTTGTTGTTGTTTTTTTTTTGTTGGGGTTCGTTGACGGTGTGAAACGGAGATAACTTTTTTCTTTTCTTTCTGAGTAGCGGCATGAATGGGGTTTTAATCAGAGGGTTAGGGTTAAATGTTCAATAAAATAAAATAAAAAGTAAAATATGTGAACAAAATATTGGTGGGGACTGTCCACTAGAGGTCAGCATTGGTGGGGATTTGTCCCCACCAGTCCTTCAGGAAGTTACGCCTATGGTGCTGATGTTGTTGACCTCCCACAGACTCTGTGTGAAGTTGTAGCCTCAGCTCTGAAGTCCAACCCCTCCCACCTGACACAACTGGACCTGAGTCAGAACCGGCTAATTGACTTTGTGGTGCAACCTCTGTGTTGTGGACTGGAGAGTCCAAACTGTAGACTGGAGGTTCTGAGGTCAGTTCACTGCAGCTGTTGGAGGTTTTCTATGTTTGTCCAACTAAAATCATTCTCTGATACTTCACAATTTATTCTGTTATAAATGTTTCATTCATTTCAAAAGTTCAACTTGAACACGTCTGTTGTGAAGTTTCTCTTTCCAAACGTCTAAAAACCTTTTTAGAACAAAAACATGTTTGCTGCTTGTTTTAACCTTTAAATCACTTTTACTGGATTCAACATGAAACAGTTGTCTCAGCGCTGAAGGAGAAGGAAGAGCGATCATGTTTTTACCTGTTTCTGCTTTGTCTGTGTGCAGTTTGTTAGCAAAATATCTCATAAATCACTGAAAATATTCTAATAAACTCTTAGAAAGTCATCATTAGATGAACATCTAGAACTGATGAAGTGTGGTTGTTAACCAGATTCAAGATGGCCGCCACAGACAATCAACCTTAGCCTGTACCAAAACATCTGTAACAGGGAGTTTTTCAGATAGTGAGCTAAAATGTGGTGTGGTAGTAGCTGAGAGTCACAGTTGGTTGGAGAGTTGACCCCAGGATGCAGAAAGAAACGAGGAACTTTAATGATGAACTAAAGCACAGATTCTTAACTCTTGGGTCGTGACCCACAAGTTATCCAGGATCTCCACCTCTATGGCTCTAAACAAATCACTTTTTCAAATGTGGGACTGAGATCACATCAATGTTCACTTGAAAACACCAGAACTGTTACTGTTAACATGAGAGGCTGATTACAGTATATGTTCCCACCCCTTGGGGGCGTTAACGACCCACTCAGATGTTTAACGAGCTTTTTAATAACCTCAGTCAGACTCTAGCAAGTAGCGAAAGTTAGAGAAATGTTTAAAATGAAAAGTTTACAGCCTTGAATGGATTCAGTTTTTGTGTCTCTGACATCCAGTAAAACTAATTCTGTCCACTTCAATCATTATTTCATATTTCAGTTTGAACCTTCCTCCTGTTGGCTTCAACTCACATCTTTTATTCTTTATTCAGGTTGGAGAGCAACCGTTTGTCAAAGATCACCTGTTCTTCTCTGGCCTCAGCTCTGAAGTCCAACCCCTCCCATCTGACAAAACTGGACATGAGTGACAACAAGCTGTCTGACTCTGGAGTGAAGGAACTCTGTGGTTTCCTGGAGAGTCCAAACTGTAGACTGGAGGTTCTGAGGTCAGTTCACTGCAGCTGTTGGAGGTTTTCTATGTTTGTCCAACTAAAATCATTCCCTGATACTTCACAGTTTATTCACTTATAAATGTTTCATTCATTTAAAAATTTGATGGTTTAAAATCAGCCCCACATTTGAATGCTGTCAATAATCACAGATGTTCCTGACAAAATCTAAAAATCCTTGTAAAGTCTTTTATTTAGTCTGAATAGTTAGAAATGTTCCTGTAAGCTCACAGTAACTTTACGCTCCTTTAGTGTTCATCAGGGACAATCAGCTGTTTGAAATGTTATAAATACAACTTTTCATCACATCTTTGTCTTATCATAAAACATTTCTATCAGTAATGTTTCTGACCTTCATCTCTGTACTTTAATTGTTGTATTAGCTGACTTGGTGAAGTTTTCCTTGCTCCATGTGTAAACCTCTGTAAAGATTACCGGGACAGACTTCAACGTACCCTGGAAGTGCTGCGTTGTTCCCAGCTGGACGCTGCTGCCGAGTCTCGTCTCGTCCCACAAAATAGTTTTAGTTGGAGTGTAAAGAGCAAAAAGACACTTTGATTGTGCACAAGTCAACATTTAGTATGAAAAGCTGTTCCACGTGCACGCAGGCTGAAGAATCGTGCGCTCCTCAGCTCAGAACGGCTGACTCCTGTTGTCTTCCCCCAAAGCAGGATGTCAATAGTTGATGCAGCGGCTACAGCAGCTGCTAAAACATCTGCTTCAGTAGAAGAACTAATGAAACACTAACTGGTGTCGTGCACGAGGACACTTTCAGGTGTTGGTTTTAAATGTTGAACATTAAAGTCAGACACAACTAGGCACATTAGGTCAGATGAAGTTCAGGAAAACATCTGGTAAAGTTTCTTACAAAACAGAATCATTAATCTTTCTTTTCGTGCAAAGCCCTCATTACTGTAAAACTCTCTCCCTTGTGACGGGAAGCAGATCGAATCAATCTAAACTGTTTATCTAGAATCCAACCTAAAGTAATGTGTGTGTACATATTTTTTCCTTCCTTTGCTGGGAAGAAATTCATCCCTTCCCTTGCCGGGAAAGTAAACCCCTTTTATTGACGTAATTTTGGTGTATAAATGAAATGGAGTGTCAGAATTGAGCAGGATTGTGGCTGTAATGTTCCTTGTTGAAGACTATTAAAAGACTCCCTCTTGACTGGCTAAAGATGAAGTCTCGCGTATAATTAATAACCTGATGAACCAAAGAGCCTCAACAATTGACGCCAACGTGGGGCAAGCCATCTGACCTCTGACGTTCCCTGCCGGCTGGGAGGAAAATGAGTCGTGGGGCCCTCGGTAAATATATTTTTTATATAGTATAAACGATTCTTTCTCCTCTCGGCTGGTGATGGTGTGTGCTGGGGGTCAGGGCTTTTAACTTTTAAACAGTAAACTTCTCTTTTGCCATTTAGGATGGAATCTAAATAAAAGAAAACTTGTCAAGTTTGAAGCTGTTCCAAACAAAAACAATAAGTAAAAGTGAAAATTTGATTAAAAAGCCACAGTCAAATTGGAAATAATTGGATACATAACAGCTTTTATTTGTCGACAGTATAAAAATGCAGTTTTGAATGAGTGCTTTAGGTTTGAATAAACTAAATAAATAAATAAAATAAAAAAGTTTTTTACAAGCACTTAATAATCTAAACCATTAAAACTGTATTTTGGTTTAACCGGTTTGTATTAAAAGCTGTAACGTTTACAGTCCTGTGTACTTACTGTGGACAAAAAAGTAACAGGTGTAAGAGTTAAAAAGCTGGAATGATCTACCAGTCCCTTGTCGTATGGGGCAAGAGGGTTAAAGCTGTAATTTACAGTAATCGGGTCAAAGTGGACATGACCTATTATAAGCGATATGTATGTTAAATCTGACACCTAAATTTAGTGAAGTACAAAACATGCAAAACACAAGCTTGTAAAAAGTTCAAATAAATACTGAATAGAAAAACCTGTAAAAAAAACTGTGCACAGTGGGGGAACAGACAAAACTTTATTATATACTTTATTCAATATTAGTATGTCAAATATCATAATAACAATAAACATAAATAAACCATAGACAAATAAATATTAATAAAAAAGGCTTGCATACAATATTAAGAATATAATAAAATATTAACTAAAGTTTTCATCTTTAATTGTAATTAAAACCTAAAAGTAGAATAAACTAAAAATGTATTTCTAACAAAACTAATAAGCAGTAGTTTGACAATCTTGTATTGAGCAGTTTTGCTCCTCTGTCTTAAAGCGGCATGTTACATGTCTTGCTATTTTAGGCTCCTGAATAGAGCACAGCAGTCGTCTCCTGTGTTGTGTTGACTGAAGTCTGAAAAAATGCATTCCTGCACACTCTCGCATGTTTATCCAATAGCGCTGTTTTGAATATAATAAGTTTCGCTGTGTGTATAATTTCTGCGCGCTATGCTTGGATTTTCTGTCATGTTGTCTAAGAGAACGTTTCGAGATAAGTTGAGAATGTTTTTTAGGAAGTAAGTGTTAGAGTTCAGCAGTTTTGTTCTTTTTTCACTTGTCTGTGGAGCTTGGAGCTGAGTGTGTGATAAGTTGTGGAACAGAGTTGCTGTTTTTTCTTTCTCTCATGCGGTCGAGTGGCGCTCGTGATGAAAAGCCTTTTCCTGTTAAGATAAACACACACACAGAGAAGTTAGAACGATCAGACAGAAAGAAGTTTGAAGTCGTTTCTTTTGGTTTTTGGTTTCATATAAGTAAAACTTTGAAAACGGTGTTTAATCTAAGGAAATTAAGACGTTTTCATGTGCTTCTGTCGATAAAAGCTGTGTGGAAAACAAGGAGCACAAGGAAAACGCCCTTTGACTACTTGCCAGAAGTTACACTCACACACACACACACACACACACACACACACACACACACACACACACACGCACACAAACACGCACACACACACACACACACACGTTCTTGTTTGTGCTTGCTGGTGACCGGATAAAAAAGACAGGCTGAGTGGGACCCAGATAGTGTCCTCATTTTGTAAGTGTCCTCACTACGTAGTGAAGACAGGTACACACACACACACACACACACACAAAAGCCTGCATATAGAGAGAGAGAGTCAGAGTCAGAGAGTCTTTATTGTCATTTGCACCGCATGTGGTACATGTGATGAAAACGAGATTATGTACACGGGGTCCCAGTTACATCCAACAACAAATGCAAGAGAAAAACAGTAATAACATCTAGAATTAACTAAGAAAAACATCAACTAGTAATACACTAAGCCTAATATAGTGGAAATAAACAGCAGCACGAACATGAGTTTGTATGAGCAGATGGTCACAGATGAACACAGATGAACACAGCAACAAGAAAACAGATCAGCATCAGCACAATGTGATATTTTGCAGTGTTTATTTTTTTATTTTATTTTTATTTATTCATGAGTCTAACAGCCTCAGGGTAGAAGCTGTTCCTCAGTCTAGTGGTTCTACATTTGATGCTCCTCAACCTCCGTCCTGAGGGGAGTGGGGCAAAGAGTGAGTGTGCTGGGTGAGTGAGGTCTTTCATGATGCAGGTGGCTCTTTTCCTGCATCTGGAGGTGTAAATGTCTGTGATGGTGGGGAGACTGACTCCAACAGACTTCTGTGCAGCCTTCACCACTCTCTGTAGAGCTTTCCTCTCTTCAACTGTGCAGCCTCCATGCCACACGTTGATGCTGGAGCACAGGACGCTCTCCACTGCACACCTGTAGAACGAGGTGAGAACTGGGCTGCTCAGACCAGCTCGTCTCAGCCGTCTGAGGAAGTAGAGTCTCTGATGACCTTTCTTGATCAGGCTGGTGGTGTTGTTGCTCCAGCTGAGGTTATCATTCATGTGTACACCCAAGTATTTGTAGCTGGAGACCACTTCCACTGCAGACCCACCTATTTTCAGTGGGGCGTGGGTGTGTTTGTTCCTTCTGAAGTCCACAATCATCTCCTTTGTCTTCTTCACATTCATGTGAAGATTATTCTCTTTGCACCAGCTCTCCAGGTGTTCCACCTCCTGTCTGTAGCTGGACTCATCATTGTTTGTGATGCATCCCACCACCGCTGTATCATCTGCAAACTTAACAATATGACAGCCTGGAAGTGTGGCTGTACAATCATATGTGAGCAGAGTGAACAGAAGGGGGCTCAGCACACATCCTTGAGGAGAGCCAGTGCTGAGGGTTATGGTGGAGGAGGAGAAGTTGTGGATCTTCACGGACTGTGGTCTGTCTGTTAAGAAGTCTAGTACCCAGTTACAAATAGAGGGGCTTAGTCCAAGTGTAGATAGTTTGTCTATCAGAGTTTGGGGGATCATGGTGTTGAAGGCAGATGTGAAGTCCACAAAGAGCAGACGCACGTATGAGTCCTTCTGATCCAGGTGGGTGAGAGCAGTGTGGACCACGGAAGAAATGGCGTCCTCTGTTGATCGGTTCTCACGGTATGCGTATTGATGAGGGTCCTCGTTGATGTTGACGGTTGCCTTGATGTGGGTCATGACCAGTTTCTCAAAACATTTAGCGACTACCGGGGTGAGGGCCACTGGTCTATAGTCATTCAGACCAGTCACTGTGGAGCTCTTTGGGACTGGGATGATGGTCGCGGTCTTCAGGCAGGTGGGAACTGACTCCAGTGCAAGTGAGGTGGTGAAGATGTCAGCCAGCACCTCACAGAGCTGGTCCGCACATTCCTTCAGAACTTTCCCTGGGATGTTGTCTGGTCCGGTTGCTTTATGAGGATTAATCTTTCTGAGACTGCCTCTCACTTCTGCTGCGGTCACTCTGAGATGCTCTTCATCTGGTGATGAGGTGAGTCTGGTGCTAGCTGGTCTGTTTGGATCATCAAAACGTGCATAAAACTTATTGAGGGCATCAGGCAGAGATGGGTCCCTGGGGCATTGTTTGTTCTTGCCTTTGTAATCTGTTATGCATTTAATACCCTTCCACATGCTCCGTGGGTCTTGTGAGGTGAACTGTCCCTCGATCCTCTGTGCATACGTGGCCTTGGCCTTCTTAATGCCATCCTTCAGTTCTTTCCTGCTCTTTCTCAGCTCCTCTTTATCTCCTGACTTGAATGCAGTGTCCCTGGCTGCTAGCAAGGCGTGAACTTCTTTATTTAACCAGGGTTTCCGGTTCGGGTAAGATTTAACATATTTTTTTATGGATACATTTTCAGAGCATGTACTGATGTAGCCCAGGACTGAGGAAGCATAGAGATCCAGGTCAACTGAGCTCCCTTCAGTAGCTGCTTCTCTGAAAACAGACCAGTTTGTCTTCTCAAAACAGTCTCTCAACATGGGGGAACTATCTTGAGGCCAGATTCTTATCTCTCTTTGTTCCGGCTTGGAGCGCCTGAGTGGGGGGAGTTGTCTTGGGGCCAGGATCAGAGAGCAGTGATCGGAAGCTCCGAGCGCTGGGCGTGTCTTCGCCGTGTACGCCCCCTTTACATTAGTGTAGACTTGGTCAAGCGTTTTATCTCCTCTCGTTGCTGTGAAGACGTGCTTATTGAAGGCTGGGAGAGAGACTTGAAGATCTACGTGATTGACATCTCCGCAAACAATGAAGAGCCCCTCAGGATATTTACACTGCAGCGAGGTGAGTAAGTCATGAATTTCTCCCTGGGCGTCATTAGCATTAGCATCGGGTGCTATGTAAATAACTGTTATTAAAATCACAGCATGGTCGCGAGGAATATAATGCGGCCGACATCTTACTGTGATCAACTCGACGGCCGCTGAACAAAGCCTTTTGATCACGGAACAGTTCGTGCACCAGTCTTTGTGCACGTAAATACAAACACCGCCGCCTCGTGTTTTCCCTGTAGTCTCGGTGCACCGGTCCGTTCTGAAAAAGAGTCTATTATCCAGCTCATAAACAGATTCCGGTGTATCCTCAGAGATCCACGTTTCTGTCAGGCAGAGCACAGAGCACCTTCTCATCTCCTCCGACGTGGTCACTCTCAAACGAAGTAGATCCATTTTGTTGTCCAGCGAGCGGACGTTAGACAGAAAAAGAGCCGGCATCGGGGGTCTACCGGTTTTAGCGTCTGCCCGCAGTCTCGTCATAATTCCTGCTCGGCAACCTCTCTTCTTTCCTCGGGAGCACCTCTTCCTTTTCTTTCCCCTGGAGCGCGTCTGCTTCCAGAAAGATGATCTTAACAGCTCCAATCTTCCGAGCTCTGATTTGAGTTTGTTGCTGATTTCAGCTGTGCCCTGTGGTAAATCCACTCCGATTCTTAACAGTTCAGTTCGACTATAATTCACCCGCAAAAAACGCGCAGAGTCAGGTACATAAACTATTAAAATTACTAAAAACTAGGGATGAACCGGGAGCTCGTGAAGCTGCGGCTGCTCTGAGCGTGGCCATCTTGTTCTGTACATACAGCCTCATACAGAGAGAACAACTATCAGGAAAATACAAGTGGTACAATACTAATATAAACTTGTTCCAGAAACGACATTCATTTCTAATTACCTTTTGACGGAGAGGACTTGGGACTTGGAAGAAGAAGTGATCATCTGTTGTGCCGAACGCAGCTCTGTCTGCCTGCTTTGACTGCGTTCATTGGAATAACAAAAAGGGGAGTGACGTACGAGCTGCAGCAAGCTCAATTCTAAAAATAGATTCAGAGGTGCACTTCCCCTCACGAGGGCAGAAAAGTTTTTGTGCAAAAACGAAGTTGGGAATTTTAATACATTGTTTGAGGACATTTCCATTTTAAGTTTTATAAACAGTTAATTGTATTTATTAATCAACAACAATTTTTATTTCTAACTTTTAACTTTTTATTTTTAATATTTTTATTTTTAAACTTTTATTTTTTACTTTTATTTTTACTACTTCAATATATAGCATCACGTGTCACAAACACAATGTCTGCTAAACCAGTTGCTATTCTTTCTATCAAAAATCCAGATTTAGCAAAGAACATCCAAAGAATTTCCGCGAAATGGACGAAACGGACAAAAAAATTTACCACTCCATGGCCAGAAGGAGGGACATTTGATGTTTCTTTATGTGAAGATTTGAAATTACGAATTTCAGACTACAAGCCAACTGACAGCTCAAAGAAACGCATAAAAAAAAGAATGTTGGAACTGCAGGTTTTGAAATTATTTCACGATGAAGGCATAAAGTATCGAGTATCATTGAAAGATGCTTACATTAATATGAAACAACAACAGCATGTCAACATTGGATCAGACATGATGGAGAAAAACAGACTTAAAAGAATTTAAAGATGACTCGATCAAATCACTTTATCCTTTGATTGGAAGTGTTACAATAAAAGGAGATTTTGACCTTCACAACCAGAAAACAATTCTGGATTCATTAAACATCCCAGAAAATATAAATAGCGCAGAACACACAATCAGATCTGTCAAAAGTGCATTGTCTGAAGCACATAGCGGTGATGACAAACAGGACACTAGTAAGAAGTCACCTGATCTACGAATTGCTTCTCCTGATCATTGTAGCACTGTAAAGAGAGGTGAGTTTACCAAACCAGGCTCGGTTATTGATTGTTTTGCAGGGAGAAGTAACATAATCCGCAAAACACCTGGAGGCGAGTCCTACTGGCAAAAATTAAATCCCAATAATGAAGAACCAGACAGACAAAAATTACGAGATGAAATATCAAACATTGAATCTGAGATTGACAAAGCAGTGACAAAACTTCAATCTAATAAAAGCCAAGATAATAAAGAAAGTCGCAGTTCACAAAGTTCACAAAAAGATTTTAACTTAAAATACAAACCAAACTGCAAATCACCAGAGCGGAATATTAGATCACCATCTAGCAAAAAAAATGAAGGAGATGAAAATGCAACACTGGAAACATATAATTTATATTTATAATTTGATCCTGTATTGAACGCCTTTTTTGATAATTTAAGACCATTAGATGTTCTTCACCAACCGGAAAGATATGAAGCATTAGTCCAAGGTCACATGGGCAGCTCTGGGCAGTATCCAATTTTAATTAAAGGAGCAATTGCTAATTACATTCCATGGGGATCTCTGGACCTGGCTGGACTCATCACTCGGTTACCCGAGGTCCAGGTAGGCGCAGGGCGTTAGATAAGAAGCTTTGAAGCAGAAACAACAGGACCCCTACTTGCCTTGGGGGACCTGAAAGCAATCTGGTCACGGACCATTGGACTCACAACAATGCAAACCATGTTGGAACAACATGGAGTTGGATGGATAGCTGAACCTCGTGCTGATGGCATAGAATTCAATGCATACAGAACTGAGATTTGGGCAATGTTAAAGGCACAATATCCCAACAGGCTGGACCCAAACTCATTAAAGGCTGAACCATTGCTGGATGATGAAAACCCAGCAACATATGTTGACAAACAACTGAAAAGATGGAGACTGGAAACGGAAGAAGACCCAACTCAAAGTCCTGTCATGACATCTTTGTTCAGGTCAGCCGTGGTGAGCGCAATGCCAACCCCAGTACGAGAGAAACTGGAGGATGTGGTAGCTCTGAATTCAAAAAGCCATGCAGAGTTCCGCGAATATGTGGTCCATGCAGTTGAAAAATTCAGAAAAGACATGAAAAAGCTGCAAGACGCAGACCTGAATGCACAAAGGAATCTAACACAGCTTCACATCAGCAAACTGCAGAACAAAACAAAAGAAAAGACTCAGGCTCCTGTCATACAGCCAAACACTAACAATATACCTGGTTACATTGGGACACAAATGCAACCTCCGCAAGACACAAGGACAATGGGAACATCTCCCCCTGTCATAAATGTTTACCCAGGTCAGATGGGTAGACCTGGTGGACTGAGAAGGCCCACTTACCAACAAAACTGGCAAAGACAACAAGGCACAGTTTTGGGACCGTGTTGGAACTGCGGACAGATGGGGCACAGATATAAACAATGTGGTAATCCCATCCAAAACCCTAGCTAGACTGGACGTGGCCGGGGGATGAGGTTCGGCCGGGGAAAGCCCAGAGGCCCAGTTCATCCATTTGCAAAACAACAAGGATTCTAGGGATACCCAGAGGATCCCATTGTGAGGTGTGAATTACCAATTTTGACCCAAAATTCAGATGCTGACCCAATAGTTGAAGGAAAATTAGAAGGAAAATCTGTACCAATGCTAGTGGACACAGGAGCGTCATTCACATGTGTGAAGTCAGAACACGCTGAACACCTCAAAATGTCAGGCAAATATGTCAAGACAGTGGGATTCTCGGGAAGAAAACAAGTTAATCAAATGACAGCTCCAGTAAACTTAATGGTAAATCAAACTAATGTTAAAATTCCAATTTTAGTATCAGACCAAACTCCTATTAGCCTTTTAGGGAGAGATGCACTGTGTAAATTAAAAACAAAAATATGGTGTTCTCCACAAGGAGTCTACATTGACAGCTCTGGGTTAGAATTTCAAATGTATGCACAAACTGATTATGCAAATGTTTATTGGTTGGGAAACATTGAAAAGCCAATATCTGAAGTTTTTGGCAGATGGGAACAATACATTAAAGCACAACTTCCAAATGCAAGCAACCAATCAGTGACTATCATTGTACTATGTATTTTGACACATCGTGCAGTAAATTATTTGAAGATAAATGGAACCAAGAAACAAAAAATGTGCATGTGGTGGGATGTAACTAAGTACAAGTACTTTGTTACTGTACTTAAGTACGTTTTTCATGTATCTGTACTTTACTTAAGTAGAAATAAATGTGGGTACTTTTTACTTTTACTCCACTACATTTTACATGAAGTATCTGTACTTTCTACTCCACTACATTTCTATAATCTCAACATCTGGAGAGTTGGTGCAAAGAGAATAACCTTCACATGAATGTGAAGAAGACGAAGGAGATGATTGTGGACTTCAGAAGGAACAAACACACCCACACCCCACTGTATATAGGTGGATCTGCGGTGGAGGTGGTCTCCAGCTACAAATACCTGGGTGTACACTTGAATGATAACCTCAGCTGGAGCAATAACACCACCAGCCTGATCAAGAAAGGTCATCAGAGACTCTACTTCCTCAGACGGCTGAGACGAGCCGGTCTGAGAAGCTCAGTCCTCACCTCGTTCTACAGGTGTGCAGTGGAGAGCGTCCTGTGCTCCAGCATCAACGTGTGGCATGGAGGCTGCACAGTTGCAGAGAGGAAAGCTCTACAGAGAGTGGTGAAGGCTGCACAGAAGTCTGTGGGAGTCAGTCTCCCCACCATCACAGACATTTACACCTCCAGATGCAGAAAAAGAGCCACCTGCATCATGAAAGACCTCACTCACCCAGCACACTCACTCTTTGCACCACTCCCCTCGGGACGGAGGTTGAGGAGCATCAAATGTAGAACCACTAGACTGAGGAACAGCTTCTACCCTGAGGCTGTCAGACTCATGAATAAATAAATAATAAGAATAAACACTGCAAAATGTCACATCATGCTGATGCTGATCTGTTTCTTGTTGCTGCGTTCATCTGTGACCATCTGCTCATGTTCGTGCTGCTGTTTATAATGATGTTTTTCTACTACATTAGGGCTTAGTGTATTACTAGCTGATGTCTCTCTTAGTTAATCCTAGATGTTATTATTGTTTTTCTCTTGCATTTGTTGTTGGATGTAACTGGGACCCTGTGTACATAATCTCGTTTTCAACACATGTACTACATGCGGTGCAAATGACAATAAATTCTCTCTGACTCTGACTCTGATAATGTGTTGAGTTACAAGTTACATTCACGTTGCAGTTTTTTGATTTGTCATTAGTTTGAAAGTAACTGATGTCGAGAGAGGAGTTGGTTCATTGAATCACTGCAAAGTGGACAGGTAACATTAGACCTGCCTTCAAGAAGAGCTGGACCAGTGACGTATATTCTAGTATATACGTCATTGAGCTGGGAGCACCCACAGCACCACTAACACACTCAAAATGGATTCCACCGCAGAGAGTCAGCCAGAAGATACATAACACCCATGTCCTTATTGAAATATTATTAAAAGATTATTGAAAAACTGTTCAGTACAGGAGGACATATTCTCTCTCTCTAAAGAACCACACTGGACTCAAAAAACTTTGAAAACCAACTTCTTCTGAACTTGAATAAGTCAGAGTCAGAGTCAGAGAGTCTTTATTGTCATTTGCACCGCATGTGGTACCAGGGACGTGCAGAGCCCACTAAAGGGGCAGGTGCTCAGAAAAAAAAGGGGCACATCTAACCACATTTTAGGACAGAATATTAACAAAGTCACATAGCTTTCAGAGTTTAATAAACAACGATAAATTACAAAATTGAAAAACAAGGGCACAGTGCAACTTTTTAGTGTACTGTAATCTATAAAATTATGAAAATGGGACCTCTTCTATGGAGTTCAATTTGTTTCACAATTATTCTATTTAAAAAAAACTAACCTCAATTACATAAAATAAAATTGTGATCAAGACATTTTGAATTGTAATTTTTTTTAAACAAATAAAAGTTTTGCTTAAAAAACTTTTTTTAATTAAAATCACAAATTTTTGTGTCATGAACTGAAAAAATTATTTGCGCATGTCAGAAATCTTTGCTTGCTATTCTAAGTTTTTGTTTGTCATTCAAAGTTTTGCTTGCGATCGACGTCGTGGGCAGAGCCTAAAATAGCAAAAAAAAGACTTCTGATGTGTGCAAATAAAAGTTTATGTTTTGCAAATAACTTTTTAAGTTCACGAGAGAAAAATTAGTTATTTAATAAAAAAAAAAAAGTTTTTATTTTAAAAAAAGAAGAAATTGTTACAATTCCAAAAGTTTTGATTACAATTTTATTTTACTTAACTGAGGTAAGTTTTTTTTTTCATTGAATAATTGTGAAACAAATTTAACTCCATACTCTGCGAACCGCAGACCCTAAACTTACTTAAGTATGGATAGAGTTTTTTCCCCTTCATTTGTACGCTTTTATTGGACAGGAGCAACTTGATTGGTTATTACATACATTATATCTATTATGGTAGTTCAGGGTGAGTTATTTTTAATTCTAAATTAATATTCTTGTTGGACTTTTATTTAAGTGCTATTCTCCTTCAAGATACATTTACCTAATGCTAGAATAAATGCAATGTACATTATGCAGCAAAGGAAGTTAGAAGATCGGACATATATCTATTACGGAGAGATTATAGGTTTTGGACGGGCGATGTGCTCCCTATTGCATAAGCCAGGGGTGTCAAAGTCAAATACATGGAGGGCCAAAAAAACAAATTTGCTACAAGCCAAGGGACCGACTGGTTCAATGTTTATTATAAGGGGGTGATATAAGATTTTTTTTCTTCTTTCTGCACTCTTTTCATTCAGTGTTTTCTTTTTGATTAATTTGTTTTATTTTGTCTCTTTTAAATGCATGAATCTTCTTCTTCTTCTTTCTGCTTTTCCCTTTTGAGGGGTCGCCACAGTGAGTCATCCTCCTCCACCTCACTCTGTCCTCTGCATCCTCTGTCCTCACTCCAACTACCTCCATGTCCTCTCTAACTGCATCCATATATCTCCTCTTTGGTCTCCTCTTTGTCTTTTTCCTGGCAGCTGCATTTCTAACATCCTTCTACCAATATACCCACTGTCCCTCCTCTGGACATGTCCAAACCATCTCAGTCTGGCCTCCCTAACTTTATCTCCCAGTTGTTCAACATGTGCTGTACCTCTGATGATCTCATTCCTGATCTTATCCATCCTTGTCACTCCTAAGGAGAACCTCAGCATCTTCATTTCTGCTACTTCCAGTTCTTTCTCCTGTCTTTTTGTCCATGTCTCTGTCTCCAGACCATACAACATAGCTGGTCTCACCACTGTCTTGTAAACTTTTCCTTTGACCTTTGCTGACACCTTTTTGTCACAAATCACTCCTGAAACTTTTCTCCATCACTCCATCCTGCCTGGACTCTCTTCTTCACCTCTTTACCACATTCCCCATTTTCCTGGACAGTGGACCCCAAGTACTTGAAGTCCTGCACCTTTGTGACCTCTGATCCTTGTAGCCTCACTGTTCCACTGGCCTCCCTCTCATTCACACACATGTACTCTGTCTTACTACTTCTTTTAAATGAATGAATAAATGGATTAAATAAAATATTAAATAGCTTTACATCTGCTAAGTTCTTGGCATAAATCAACACAGACATGTTCCCGATTTTAGTACTGTATTTTACATTGTTTTATAATGTAGCTGTTTATGTTTTTTTAACACAGTTTTCTTGTGATTTTTAATTAATATGCTTTTTTATGATTGTTGGCTGCAAGTATCAAGCTGCAAAATCCTTCATTTTCTACAGCTGATAGCTGTTGGTCATTAATTATGATGAAGTTTAACAACTTATCGGTGAACATTTGAGCTCCGTGGCTTCAGCGGTGTGTTTTTTCTTGTTCAATCCGGGGCGGGCGCTCTGATTTCGATCGGTCAGCCGCTCTGCCTGTCCCTCCTACGAGACGGTCAGACAGCGGGTCGGACAGGACACAGCTGGCCGCGGTCGGTCTCCCTGTTTCGGTTCAGCGAGAGTGGCGTCCCGCTGAAGCCCCGGAGCACAAATGTCCAATATAAAACTAACTTGACTGCGGTTTAATGTGGCGCTATGGCTCTACAGACATTGCACGTTGCTGTCTTGCTGTGTTTAGTGTAAAATACTTCCACACAGCGGACATGTTACGATGAAAAGTTGGCTAGCTGTTAACTAAAGTGCTACTCACTCAATCCACACGCTGTAGCTGGCTGTAAAATGAAAGGGATTTCCTGAATGTGAGGCAGGTCTTGATGTCTATGCGCAGCATTATTACTCTGGGTTCATGAGACACGACTCCGGATCAGATTGGCCCCACCCCTACTACTACTGTTGCATTGTGGGGAATGTAGTGTTGGTACGTGACCGGAGGGCTTATTATGTTGTTTTTCTGGCAAAATACAAAAATAATAATAATAAAATAAAATAAATAATTTTAGTACATGTTATTATGTGTCAGAGGAGGGCTTAGAATAGGAAATTTAAAAAAAAAAAAATTTTTTTTTTTTTTTTTTACCAAAAGGGCACTTGGGGGCAAGGAGAAAAAGGGGCAGGTGCTCAAGCCCCCATAGCCCCCCCCTCTGCACGTCCCTGTTACTCAGCATTAGGATGTAATGTTTCCTATGATGTTAAGAACAGAAATAATTACAAGGACTGATTAAAAAATGTACGACAAAATCCCAAAGGTTTACAATTTTTAAGATAATTGTAACAAAGCGGATCAAAGTTTAGACTGATTGGTAATTCTAAATTGCCCCTAGGTGTGAGTGGGTGAATAGTTGTTTGTCTCTATGTGTCCCTGTGATGGACTGGAGACCTGTCCAGGGTGTCCTCCGCCTCTTGCACAGTGACTGCTGGATATGAGCACCGGTGACCCCCGTGACACAAAAAGGAAGAAGCAGGTAAGAGATAATTGATGGATGGAATTGAACTTTTACACTAACAAAAATAAAATGTTTTGTGCAATTAAATTCACATTTTCATTTTGCTCAATAAGTACACTTAAAACTAACTCATACATAAGGGATGAAGGGAATCCATCATATAAACAAATAAATTAAATAATGCATAACACAGTACATGTACTGTAGTATCAACAAGCTGGCTGGAGGCCAAACCATTTGTATATTTGCACTGCCCCCTAGTGTCTGTCAAAAACTGGTGCAATTATGGCAATTTTATCTTTTTTTTACTTTGTGCATAGAACTGTGCTTTCAAGCATTATTATCTTCTATTTGCAATAAAAGAGGTTCCATTATTTCAATGGAAATTAGTTCCATTAATTCACAGCACAGTAAAAAATAAAAAGACTAGAAACCTTCACAGTGACACCATCCCATCCCGCTGGCATTACACCACTGCTCCATGCTTATTCAGTTGTTCTAGTTTATGTAGAAAATATAAACATGATACAAAAAATACAAAAAAACATTAAATGTAAGCTGCTTTGCAAAATATGCAGCTATTTTTTTAATCTCAATGAAAAAAAAATTATTTCATCACAAATATAGAATCACCTTATAGTTTGCATTCTGTGACAACTGCCTGCACACATGTGAAAATCCAGATGTGTTTTCAGTGATGTCGACAAGAGGTTACAGCTGGTGTCTGAAGAGAAACACAAAAACTCGTATGTATGGATGAGGATTAGGGCCAATGTGGGTGGAAAAAGGCCAAATTCTGAAGAAAAATTAAGTTAGATATCAGTTTAATAACAGGATTTGGACTTTTTTCCTCATAAATCTGAGAAATATATATCTTATTTTCCCCGTGACCCTAATATGTCTGAAATTAAAGTCAGAATTCAGACTTTTTTCCTGAGAATTCACACAGAATAATCACAAATTCTGAGATTAAAGTCAGAATTCAGGAAAATAAAATCTACTCTTCCTTACAAATGGAACATTTAGAAACATTATGAAACTCCCAAACAAAACTTTTTTTGTTTGTTTGCAGTGAATTAAAGTTTGTAATATGATAAAAGGCAGAAACTTTTTAAAATTGAACCCACAGGTAGACGAGAAGAAAAAAAAAAACTGGTTCAATGTTTGAGGGATTTTTTTCCCCTATCAATCTGAAAAAAATTATTAAAAAATCCAACTTTTTTCATTACATTTTGTTTATTTTTGCAAAATAAAACAATAGACATCCTCCAAGAGTGATAATTGCATTTCCCCCTGACATTGTAGACAAGGAAATCTAAAACCAACTTCATTCTACAGCAAACTTCAATGTTCTCACTTCAAGTAATAAAAAAACACTTAGAGCTGATGTTTAAATGACAAAACAAATATGACTTTTTTCACATCAGCAGCCAACATTTCTTAATCATATTTAATTTTTCACAGTACATTAAAACAGAAAGTTATCCGTTTAGAGTAAAATCAACATTTACTCCAAACTAGAAATGTTCCAAACAAGACAAGTACATTTACCGTACATCACACTGATCATCGCTCATAGTTCCATGCCTGTCATCAATTTAAAAACAAATTGTTAATTTTCTTTGACTTGTTCTGCAAAATAAAAACATTTTCAAACAGCATTTGGGCCCATGTCCGGCTCCGGCTGATCGTCCGTGTAGTACGGCTCTCCTTGGTGGACTCTGTGATTGTGCACCCTCAGGTTCCCCCTGTGGGCAAATCTCTTTCCACACTCGGCGCACGCGAAGGGCCTCTTCCCCATGTGAACATCCCGTTGGTGGGCCCTCAAGTTACCGCTGCGAGCAAAGCGCTTACCGCACTGAGCGCAGCCAAACGGCCGCTCCCCGGTATGCGTGCGAGTGTGCACGGTCAGTTCAGATGGCGTGAGGAAGCTCTTGTCACAAAACTGACAGGGGTGCAGCCTGACGCCCGTGTGCCGTAAAAGGTGTCTGCGCTGATGCGAGGGGTAGGTGAAACACTTTGTGCAGTATGGGCAGGAGTAAGGGCGTCCATTACCGCCGCTGGGAGCTGGAGGTGGGATCAGAGTGTTTAATTGTCGCACAGCGAGCGACGGGGAATTCAACTGCGCTCGCACAGGGTCTCCGTTAGCCAAGCTTGTGATCCGCCGTGTGTGACTGACGGGACTTCTCACAGCCCTGTCAGCCCTCGTTCGCCACGCCGTTTCACCAGAGGAGGCTTGAGGGTGGTCTGGATGAGCCCCCCTCGGTCCCATATCCTGACTCTGCTCGGAGTTCTGGTTTTCTGACTCCTGGTTTAGGAAAGAGAAAGAGCCATCGTCACCTTCGTTGCTGGTTTCGTCTGATCTGTAACCGGATCGGAAGCACGACGGGTCGACCTTGGTGCTGCTGCTAGCTGGAGCAGAACAGTCTGTGCCCTCCGTCTGCAGGTTCCCCAGACCAGACACATTACCTCGAGTGGCGTCCAGCCCTGGTAACCACTCTCCTGGTGGAGGTAGGTTCGGATCAGTCCGAGGAGAACAACGACCACTCTGGGAGATGGAGAGAAAAGGAGCGGAGGCTTGATCTTGGAGGGTGCGGGGGTCTGCACCGTGAGTCCAATTAGATACTGCAGAAAAATAAGGAAAACTAATATTTATACACTTTAATCAAACAACCAATAAATCATGTCTTTCTTACTTCATCTAACAGTCAGTGTGGCTTTCTTACTTTTGGTCTTAGCTTGTGTAGCAGAAAGACCATCATTTTCCCCATTATCCCCAGTAAGGTTTCCCTCTGTGGCTTGGATTGTGACAGATAGAGATCCAACATGCTGTTCAGAAATATAATACAAATACAAAATATGTAAGATTTTAAACAAGTACAACTGAGTCGTTATCAAAAATCCTAACAATTGCCAAGAAAAAGATCTGACCTCATGTTTTACAGGAGCTCCATCCTGCCCCATAACCTCCTCTTTCAGCATGCTCAGTACGTTCTCAGAGTCTGAATCAGTAGCTACGTCCTTTCCCACATTTAGTCCTATTTGTGTGGGGGAAAACAGATATCAGTGCAATCCCTGCTGCCAATGTTGTAACGACTTTGTCAAAATAATCACAAAACAAAAAGCCTGGAGTAAAATGGGAGAAAATGTCTGAGTGCTTTAACATTATTTGTTTCAAGATTTTTTTACATAATCTCTACAAAACACCTCAAAATCAACAACTGATTCTGAAATAGTAAGCAACAGCTTATATACATGTTTCTCCACATGAACATCTAAAAATCCTTCACAGTAAAAAAAAAAGTGTAAAAAGTACCGTACATTTGTGTTTTGCTCTTTGCTCATCAAATATCCTGTTGCTCTATATAAAATCGTATATAAGTAATAAGACAGATCAAACATTTATCATTGTTGCAGTATCAATATTGCAAAAGACTGCAAATAAATCCTTACATTTCAGATTCTGTACTTTAATGTTCTGTTTGCTAATAATATATTTAGATTCTCACTGGCCTTGGTGTCCACACTTGGTGAAGGAGGTAGTGATGACAGAAGATAAAGTGAGTCAAAAAAGGCGTTCAGTACAGAACAACTGGACTTTATTTGTTCAGCTGATGTCGTCATTACATCACAAGTGTGTCTAATATTGTACAGACCTATCCAATATTATTAGGCGATTGTAATAAATCAGAAATTCTTTTAAATATTACACTTTCCTCATAAAATTAGGAATTGTTTTACAAATAAAGAAGTTTATTTTTATTCTCTTCACTCAGACCTATTTCATCCATGTATTTTACACTTTATATAATTAGCTCCCTCCATTAGCTCTCTCGATAAGAATCCTGAACAATTGACAATAACATTGCACTAAGCCATATCTGTGATGTTTATTGCTGCACTATGTGGCTGTATCATGCATGTCATATCTAATGCCATATATCATGTACGTCACATATGCATGTCACTACCTTACCATCAATTAATCTCAAATCAAATGTAAATGTGCTATAACACAAAAGCTTTGTAGTATGTAAGTCCTGTTCAAATGTGATCTGATCAGCTGTTTTTTTTTTAAATAACTGATTAAAATGTTTTGAGTGTATTTTAACTGTTGCATTAAAAATTGCTGTACTAAATCACTTCCTGCTGCCACATGACGAGAGACTGCAGGTGAGACAAAATATGTCTATAATGTAGGGCAATATGGACCAACATCAATATAGATAAGACAAATTGTGATAGAATACGATACACATATACCGGTATATCGATATTCAAAACATCTGCCAAGTTCATGGTGCAAACCAATGCAGACATGATCCTGTTTTTAGTATTTTACATCACTTTATAATGTACCCGTGGGGCGGCCGTGGCGTAGTGGTAATGGCAGTCGTCCCCCGATCGGAAGGTTGGCGGTTCGAATCCCGGTTCCCCACACCATGTGTCGTTGTGTCCTTAGGCAAGACACTTAACCCCGAGTTGCTCCCGGTAGGACTGGAAAGCACCTTGCATGGTAGTCTGCCACTACCGGTGTATGAATGTGTGTAGCATTCAATGTGTGTAGCACTTTGAGATTTTCACTAATGAAAAGTGCGTTATAAATTGAATTCATTATTATTATATTATTATGTGTGCAATATATATCATGTGCGTTTAAGCTTACATTACCGTGAAATACTTATTCATACAAATTCATCCTACTTGCACCATTATACTCTACCATGTTGTTGTTGTTGACCATTTCTCTTTGGACCTTGTAAATATATATTTACATTTTTTTCTTCACTTTGTTGGTACTTTTATACCCTTATTGCAGGCTTTAGTATTTCTTGTTTGTTCGAGTCAAAATCGGTTCTTCTCATCTTGAACATTTCATTGCACTGTGTTAACCTGCATATGACAAATCAAAATTGATAAACAGAAGACACGATATATTATTCGATAATAAAATCGTAAAATATAGCATGAAACAGAGGAACCGAATTTTCACTTTTGCCTTCCTGATCACATGTCAAACTTTGCCACCCCAACATCTGTATTGCAGTAGACCCAGACATAGTTGCCAAGTCCGCTTATTTCAAGCGGCATTGGGCTTGTTTTTGCCTGGAGTCGCTTTTAAATTCGGTGAGCCGCTTGTGGCGGTTTTTTGTGCTTACCATGGGTGTTGCGTCGCTTATTTGGGCTTGTTTTGTGAAATGTACTCCTGAAGTTATTTTAAAGGTATTTTTGATGTTTCTCTGCACGCTTAATAAATATGCTGGTTTGGTGCTGATGTAGCTTTATTGTTTAAACTGCACAATACACTTATCAGACGGCACGATCCTGCATTACTCCGTTCTCTGCACTTTCTATCTTCACACACACACTGAACCCGCGTGCCTACGTCACGCTCTCTCTCTCGCGGTGCGTTCACTGACACTCTGTAATATACATGCACGAACACTGCTGTATACATTACAGTATTGTGACATCATTTTTGAACTTTGCATATAGTGACACCACATATATATCTTGTATCATTCAACTATGTTCGTTTTTAGCAAACAAAATGATAAATTAATGAAAATTACTTTCAAAGTGAGTTTAAAATTAAAAACCGTGTATCTTCACGGGACATCCGACTACACGCGAATGCAACATTGTTCTTTATTCTTTGTCTCTGTTCTTTATTCTTTGTCTAGACAAGACAACGCTAATGTGAGCTCTAAGTGGGGTAAATATGGAAAAAAATATAATAAAGATTGGGAGAAAGAGCGTGCTCTTCAAGACTGGATCCGACCACAGATGGGAGAAAAATGCAAAATGTATTTTTATTTTTTAGACTGAATACGTTCTTTTATGTATAATTTTGCTAGATATATGTAATGCCATAATAAATATGTTTATACTGTTTAAAACTGCCTTTTTTTACACAATGGGATGGGTTGCCAGCTGGGCTTTTTTTGGGCTTTTTTTGAAAGAGCGAGCCGCTTGTTTGTGCTTGTTTTGAAGGAGCTGATCGCTTCTTTCGGTCTGGAGATCTGGCAACCCTGGACCCAGAGTGTGCAGTCCAAATACCTGATCCAGGCTGTTGCCTCGTGTTGCCTCCTGCTGACTCCTCTCCCCCCTCGCTCAGCCTCCTCTCCTGTTTCTCCAGCCTGCACCGGAGGACGGAGATCTCCTCGGTCTTCTGTGCCAGCTCCGCCTGCTGATCGCACAGGCTGCTCTCGAAGATCTTGGCGATTTCGCACACGGCTGCAGCCAGCAGGGAGTCCATGACGGTGGCCAGCTGAGCGTGGAAAGCACTCCTGACAGACTCCATGTTTCTTTGTTTGAATTATACAGCATTAAAGTCCCACTGTTGTCCGAGCGAATGGCCTCTTGAGGAACTGAATCTTCTACCCAGATCTTTCATGCTACATTTCTAACTTAACGACAGTTTTCAGCAGCCAAGCGGTAAATTCAGCAATTCTTTTTTCTCGGGATGCTAACAGAACAGCGATTACAATACAGAGCCATTTGAGGCAACCAGTTTGCACTACGAACATAAACAATAGAGTTTAGGGAGTTTAAAAAAAATAAAAAAAACGTGACCGGTATTCCTCAGTTCTAAGAAGAAGTTACCTTTGAATAAAATGTAAACAAGGACAACGAAGTGTAAGCTAGCTCCTTTCGGCTAGCACTGACGCTTAATATGTAAACGTTAGAGAAATAACTGGAAAAACGGATAAATAATTGAGACGGTTGGAAAGTTAATGGGCCAAGAATAGCCACTGACCAACATTGGAGTAGCGAAACAAGCTTAAACTCAGGAAAAAGGATGATCTTGCTAGCAGGTGGGCACGCACCTGTGGTCTGATGGACGGAAATCTCGCGATAACTGAAGGATCAGATGCATGTACAAAGGCGGGCAATCATGCTTTGTCGGCCTGTGTAACTCTGTATTTCCGCTACTAATGAACCTTTAAACCAACTTTACTGAAACTTGCAGGAAAAAAAGTCCTTATGTGTATATCTAACTGGTTAACGATTAAATAGATAACTAAAGCTAATCAACATTAGCCAACGCAAAACACTACTGCGCATGCGTATTTTAGTGCACCACGCCCACAAATAATTTCTGTTTTTTCCAAGTCCATGGTTTTGGTCCAATGCATCTGCTTCTTATTGACTTCTATACAAATTTGTAATTGACATGTATTGGTATTTCAAGTTGTGGTAGCAATATGTAATAACTGCAGAGTGCAGCTAAAACTTAGCTAGACCCAAAATCATCTCAAAACAGACTTTGAGCATGCACATTAATAACAGCATTAACAGGAAAAAAGATCAATATTTACTTCAAGTTTAGAGTGATAGTAGCTGAGACTATTGCTGAAATATATTTTTCACTTACCCGGTAATAATTTCAATAAAGGACTAACTTGACAGCAAAACGTGGGGCTTTATTACAGAATATGCTGGTGAAGATTCTCAGTCGTCCAGGACATGATCAAATCAAAAAAGGCGTTCAATACAAGATCAACTGGACTTTATTTTACAGAAGACGTTTCGACCCCTATCCAGAGGGCTTTCTCAATTCAATGCACAGACTGTGTGCGTGTGGAGTTATAACAGTCTGAGCAGTGATGGGAATAACAGTTACAAATAAACGGTGTTACAAACGGAGTTATTTTTTTCATTAACGGGTAATCTAAGTAGTTACTATGTCTATCGTTACAACGCCGTTACCGTTACAAACACTAAATGGGGTACGTTATTTTGTCTTCCGCGCTAAGCTGCTTGTTTACTTTTTTTCCCCTTGGTGAGGGAGGGTGGAGGGAGAGGGAGCAGAGGGGAGGGAGGGTAGGAGGTAGCAGAGCAGAGGGGAGGGAGGAGCGAAACAATAAGGATGATGCTGATTGGCTAAGGTAGAGTGTCAGGTAGAGGTCAGCCAATCAGAGGTTTTGTTGTTCAGCTCACACACGCTGCAGCTTCAAATCTGAAAAGTTAGCAGAAGTCCTGCAGCAATGGCGAGTCTGGAGGGAAAGTTGGCGTTTTCAAAGTGGAAATACAGAAACTACTTTACTCTCCTTGAGGTAAAAGGCAAGAATGTGCATGTGAAGTGTACATTATGTCCGGGAGCGAAGTGTTTGTCTACGTCCGTCGTAATCTGATCTGATGAAGCATCTCTCACAACTGCTCAGGTAATTCAGTTTCAGTACTGTTTTAAAAGTACTTCTTCTATTGTTAAAATGGTTCTTTTGTTTTTAAGAAAATACTTGAAGAACCAGTTGTGTGAGGGTTTGATTTTATTTTACACTACAAAGCACTTATTTTAACTGTTTACTTTTATTTCTAAGAAAACACTTGAACAGTACAGGGTGTACATAGAGCTGAAAACACAATTGTTATATTATTTTGTTAACCTGTATTTTGTAATGAAGAAAAAACTTGAAGTATAGTATGTCAACCAGTCATGTTCTGTTGAGGTGCTGTAAGCATTTCTACTTAAAATTCGTAGATATATCTAAACTTAAACCAACCAAACAAACAATAGTTACTTTCCCTGGTAACTAATTACTTTTATAGGTGAGTAATTCAGTTACTAACTCAGTTACTTTTTGGAGAAGTAACTAGTAACTATAATTAATTACTGTTTTTAAGTAACATTCCCAACACTGAGTCACGCACCATCATATGCAAATTGCAAGCTGAGGTAACACATACATGTAAATTGACAGATCACACCTTAACAGTAGGGGGTTCCCTTGAGGTCTCTGACAGAAGACACACAACTGTATGTAAATGGACAAAAACACACCTCAAAACCCAACAAACAGAGGTTTCTCAAAAAAACTTTGCTAGTCTAATTAACAGACAAGACACCTCTGTTCCCATCCGGTGTAAAACGTTTGGGAATCAGCCCCAAAACTGAGTTATAAGTCTTGGAAAGTTGAAATCTCAGACCTCCTCCTCTGTTAAGAGGTTTTTCTCTCAACATAAACAGCTTCCTTCACACCCCTCTCAAACCATCTGTGCTCTTGGTCCAGAATTTGAACATTCTGGTCCTCAAATGAGTGACCCTTGTCCGTGAGGTGGAGGTGAACAGCTGAGTTTTGTCCAGAGGAGGTGGCTCTCCTGTGTTGGGACATTCTTCTGCGGATGGGCTGCTTAGTTTCTCCAATGTAGCAGTCTGGGCAGTCCTCGCTGCACTGGACTGCATACACTACACCACTCTGTTGGGGGTTTTGTCCTTAGGGTGGACCAGCCTCTGTCTGAGAGTCCTGCTGGGTTTGAAATGTACTGGGATGTTGTGTTTGTTGAAAATCCTTCTGAAATTCTCTGAGACTCCAGCAACATAAGGCATGACAATGTTTTTTCGTCTGTTAGCCTTTTTCTGAAACGTCTTCTGTAACAAATAAAGTCCAGTTGATCTTGTATTGAACGCCTTTTTTGATTTTATTACAGAAAATCTGGAAAGAGAAATGGCAAATCCCTAGTTTGTGAAGTTGACGAGTACTTTGTACATATCTCTCAAATTTGCATTGTACATCTATTTCACGCACACACATGCAGGCAAAATGCATTCCACATCACATTTTGGATGTAACTGGGACCCCGAGTACACAATTTCGTTACACCTCATGTACCATATGTGATGCAAATGACAATAAAAAAACTTGGAACTTGAACCTTGAACTGAGCAGAATAGCAACCCCAAATCTGAGCAAGAATTTAACACATACTTGTTAGAACTTCTGGTTTAAATCACGTCTGCACTTTTTTGGAAATAAAACGGTAATCAGTTCACATACATTTTCTTCCGGTATGCTTTGCTCAAACTCAGCACATTTTCCAAAACCACTGGAACTTGTGGCTTTTTTAAAGGAGCCAAGATGGTGTAGTGGTTAGGGCGTTTGACTTGGGACCCGAAGGACGCGGGTTCGCGTCCCGGCCACTACACATCTTGGGGTGTCTATGAGTGCACACCTATTTCTCCAGCTCCCCGAGCGCCTTCTATGGCTGCTCACTGCACCACCTGGTAGGTGGTTGGGTTAAATGCAGAGACGAATTTCGTCTGTGTATGGGAAACATACGCAGATGACAAGATTAGACAATTATTATTATTATTATTTTTCGATAAGACGTATTTTGGAAAAAATGTTTAATGGTGACCCCTGTGACCCAAAATGGAAGCGGGTAAAAGATAATGGATGGATGGATGTTTAATGGTACTTCCAATGCCCCACACACACACACATTCTGACAACAGATTGTGGTACCAACTTTTAACAAAATATCTTGTAATATACCAGACAGATTAGATGTACATCCTCAACAGATTAGCATTTGGAATCAACCCAAATCAAGAAGGCTGGATAAGCTAACCAACATTAGCAAACATTTAAATTGATATAACTCAGTCAACTTAAGAGATGAGCAAAAACCTGATGGTAGTTTTCCCACAGATACTCTATGCCTGACAACTCGCAATGGGCCCGAGATTGTACGCAATTTTGTAGGTTTGATTTAAATGGCAATAGCTGCAATAATTTCATTATATTTTTCATAAAATGATCTTAGTTTAAAAGGGTCTGACATGCATTTCTCAACGTTTTGGTAAATTTTCAATTTATCAATTAAAAAGTAGAATACAGTGGACAATAATTTAAGTTTATATATGTTTAATGACATTTCAAAAGAAGCACAAAGTAAGAAAATGTCAGAAAATATGCAAAATATTGGAAAAAATGCTTTGCTCTGAAATATATAAGCTCAGCACAACATTAATAAAATAATATATAAACCACATTCTCACACAAGTTTAAAACATTAAAATTTGCTTTAAACATCATAAGCGCACCAGACTACTGTAGTGCAAAAGAAATTAAATTTTTACCCCATATACTGATCAATATTTTTTATGCGACGACTGCAACACACTCGGGGGTGGTGGTGCAGAGGTTAGAGAAGGTGGTCCTGTGATTGGAAGGTTGATGGTTCAACTCGCCAGACCACCATAAAAAATGTGGGTGGAAAAGAAGACCACTATAACGGATCCCCTCGACACCTTGGCTGCACCTAGAAATTCTGTCCACAAAAGTTATGAACAGTATTGGTGACAAAGGGCAACCATGGCGGAGTCCAACTCTCACTAGGAACGAGCCTGACTTACTTACTTATGGCAATGTGAACCAAGCTCTGACACCAGTCATACAGGGACCTAACAGCCAGTATCAAAGGGCCTGGTACCCCATACTCCCAGAGTACCCCCCACAGGGTTCCCTGAGGGACGCGGTCGAAAATAAACATAAAAAAAATAAAAATAAACACAACCATCTTCCAGCTTTTGTGTTGTTGCCGACATTAAATTGTGGATTTAGTTTGCCAACTACTGTATAATAAAATTGGTCAGTGAAGTTAAAAAAATAATTTCTTTGCACTTGTGTCTGGTTTAAATGAACAAAAAAAATCATATTTGTCAAAAATAAGTTTTCATACAAATGGTAAACATAAAAATCCATACTTTAAAAAAAAAAGAAAAGAAATATTCCACAACCAATAACATCAACAGTGATTTGAGACAATGTGGATTAACCATGATTCAGCTGTAGTCCAGAAATGTGATTAAAAACTAAAATTAAAAAATTTAATGAGTAAAACTTTACTTTTGGATCAAATAAAAACAGGAAAATTTTATGTACAATATTTTACAAGCAACAAATGTTAAAAAAAATGCTGTGCAGTCAGTAATAAGATTGTCACTGTTCAACTCAGATCATTCCTGGCTGCACTGAAGTGTACAGTAGTAGTTCTGTAAAAAGAAACAAGTGGATCCACAAAAGTTTTCACATCAATGCAATGAAGCACTTTGACTTTTCTGGTATTTGTCTTCTGAAAATAAATGCTATGACATTGCTTGGAGACTGGACTGCTATAAAAATCCACAATTCATCTAAATGATGATTAAATAGCAGTACAAATAACATCTAGTTGATTTATTGGTTTTACAAAAGTATTTTTATGTTACCTCAACTAGAGAATAAAAATATAAAACTTTATCCGTTGAATTCGTTTGATAATGTCCACAGACATGTAGGCAAGTCCATCCATTTCCTGAGAATGTATTAGGGCAGTGTTCTGCTTTGGGACTGTGGATGGATGGATGGATGTACGCTTTGAGGTTTTACTTTTAAGGAAAAGAGCCGGGCACACTGGACTGCAGTACTGCATATACCCGTGACCTAAAACTAAACTTTACAGGACATCTCTCAGATATCAGGCTTCTCTCTGGTGTGGATGGAAAAGTGTTGCACTCATCGGTAGCATTTTATCCTCATTTTGTTTATTTTAGATTTCTTGATTTGTATATTTACTGAGGTAGCAAATCCTCTCTGTGATCTTCAATTTTATCTAAAGGCTTCGCCCGTCCGAGCTTTCAATTTTTGTCGATTACATTTTCGTGTACTTCGTGCAATGAGGTGTGCTTGTTGAATGTTTTACTGTTGTCGATTGAAACCTCCACTCTCTCGTTCTTTATGATCACTTTTGGTTTGACAGTGGTATTTGAGGATCTATCACAGATTTTTGGAGGTTTTTTGGCTTCTTGTGTCATCCGTTTCTTGTATGCTGCACAAGACTGTGTATGAACACCGAGAGAATAAACACCGCCGAGGACTTTTTTGCAGCCTGTGCAGGTCCGGTGGAAACGGGCATGAATATTTCGACCAGATTTTGTTTCAAACAACTTGCTGCAAAACATACAGGTGTATTTTTTGGTGCCTTTTATCTTTGCATTCGTTGGTTCAGCGGACGTGGTCCCTTTTTTTGCACGTTTTTTCAGGGTTTTTTTGTGCTTTGATGTTTTTTCTTTCCATTTATCTGTTGAAGTGTTCCCAGCCATGTTTTGTTTTCTAATAAATTTTGAAATTGTTAGGGCGTAGTCTTCATGTTTGACGTCTCTGAGCAGGATTGTATTATCACTCCTCCCCGAAGAAATGTTAACACCTTGAACATAATATGGCACTTCTTTGATCACTCTGGGTTTTGACTTGTCTTTCAAAGAAGAAACTGTAGAGAAATAACAAATAAATACAGTAAGACAATCAAACTTGACATATGAAAACAGTAAACAACAGGACTGATGAAGCAAGCACAATCAATTGTAAGAAAGTAAAGATGTGATCTGTAAAACCCACTGCTGCCATGTTCTTGTTTTATATACAGGTATGTATATTTCTAATAGACAATTGTTGGGAATCCTGGATAGAGATGCACAATATTGGATTTTTGGCCAATATCAGATACGTTAAAACTTACTTGGCCAATAACCAATACTAATATTTTTTCCAAGACCTACTTATAGAGACTACAAAGCTTTCTCCGCTGTGGAATTAAAATACTACAATTATTCTGTATGGTCTTTGTCAATTTGGCCGGCTACCAAATGCAGATGCCAAAAAGGGGGCTGAAAATGACGTAACACCATATAAACATAAAATATGTATTTTTAAAAAAACAGCGCCTTTTATATCTGTGAGTTACTTTGATGGAGTGGCCAATGTCCGATATTTAACTTTATCACCAATATCGGCCGATAACAATACCATGCCAATAATACAGTATTGTGCATCCCTACTGGAGACTCAACATCAGATGAAGGTGAAAAAATAAATAAAATAAAATAAAGAAGAAGAAAAAAAAAATTCTACTCTCAGCAATTCCCGGTGGTTCCCGAACTGGAAACGCATCTTTGGAACCATCTACAGTATAAATGCACTCCAATTCCAAGAACGAGAACCATTTTCTGAAGTACATATTTTTTTTAAGCATTGTCTGTTTCCATTGCAGGAATAAGACCAAGATAGAATACCATGGTAGAAATTTACACCACCAAACTGGCCTAGTACCGTAGTTGGGTAGTAATTTTGAAATTACCTGAGAACTTTTAGTGTGGTGGAGAAGCACTAAATATTTTTTAATGTTCTAGTCCTCAGGATTCCTAATGGCAGGTTATTATAAATATGCATATGAAAAAAATGAGGCAGCTGCCTCCGAGTTTAGCTGCCGTCTAAGAAGTTGTGACCCTTTAAGAGCTGAGAAGCAATACATGTCAATGATGTGAGATAGAGTTTACAAATGAACCATCTCTGGTAGGGATGCACAATATTAACTGCTTGGTATCGGTATCGGACGAAATTAGCATTAAAGTTCAATTTCCGACATTGGCCATTCCATCAAAATAACTCAATGATATAAAAGAGCTGTTTTTGTACGACAACCCAGTGACAAGGATATCTGCAGCGCCAGCACAACGTGATGATGTCACACGTGCCTACTTGATCTGATCGCAGTGGAGAGGAAGGAGTCAAAATGTCGGCCGTGTGGAAGTTATTTTATTTTATAGATTCTGAAGATTTTTGGACTACGTTGAGACTCGCTACATCATCCCCAGTCAGACATTTTTACGACGTAGCTTACCCGAGTTACAAGCCGTCGTTTCTGACGTCATTGAAAAGCTAATAGCCGATAGCACTTAGGTGAGTTTTACCACAGACATTTGGACGTCGTGTTAGCCCCGTTAGCAAGATTAGTCTTACAGTACAATGGATAGACAAAAACTTTGAACTTAAAAAGGCTGTCCTTCATGCACAGGGGTGCAGAGGAACCTGGAACAAGCCTCCACAAGTGAGACAGCATCGCAGGTGACTAATGCTAATAAATAACATTTAACACTTTTAATCTAATATAAGTTAAAGTTACAGTATATGCATATTATATGGCTGTTACTGAATATATGTCACCAGCTCTTACAGCTGTTAAACAAGTTTTGTATCAAATAAGCCTAAATAACAGGGCCATGTTCTGACAAAGGAACGTACGTACATTAAAAACATCTGTATTAGTATCGGTTATAGACCAAATAAGTTTTAGCATATCGGCATATCGGCCAAAAAGCCAATTACCATGCATCCCTAATCTCTGGAAACCTCAGCTTTCCTAACCATGAAAGTTCTGATACGCACTGACAGGCGACAGCTAATAAATGTCCTCCTTCTGCTCTGTGGTTGTAATCACTTTTAATACACACAAAAATGTGAACAATTTACCACATAAGAAAACTTACTTCTTCTAGATCTTCTGTTACCCCTACATCTCTGGAGGTTGCTACTAGGCCAGTTAAGCTCCTGGAAAAAAAGGACATTTTTTTGTTAAATCTCCATGGACTATGACAAACAAACAAACAAACAAACACATACACACACACACATACACACACACACACACACACACACACACACACACACACACACACAAACACACACACACACACACACACACACAAAGATACATTTTCTGCAACTTTAAGCCTTTGTGAGGATTAGTTTGTTATAGTGAATGAAATATTGGGACAGTTCTGAATGAACTGGCACAGTTTTTGTGAAAATGTTCTACAGTACATTTCTCTTGATCTTATCTTGGACTCTTAGACTTATCCGGATTTTTAATTTACAATATACTTTTTTTCATGTATTAAACAAGCTATTTTTTAAATAATGTTTAGGTTTGAAGTGAATCTTTAAATTTGAAGCATATGGGAGGCTAATAGACATAAAACGAAATACAGGTGCAGTTAAAAAATTTTTTTTGAATATCATGAAAAAAATATATATTTTTGCCAATTATTTCAGAAAGTGAAACAATACATACAGTACAACACAATTTACTAATGTATTCATCTTATTAGTGTTACACATCCCTAATAAACAAATACAAAAGTTAATTTCCCTTTGAGTGATCTGACTACCGGTACATAAAAATGAAAGATTTTAAAACATTTTATTTGGTATTACAGGACATGATATGGATGAAGCCAGCATCACCCGGGAATTTCTGTGTAAGAAAGTTGTCAGCAGCTTCTCTTACAGCTGGAAGATTAGAGAACTGGAACTGACTGAAGTGCAAATGCAGCTGGGTCTTCCAAGTCACAAGCTTGTCACTGAGACAGCCACTTGCTGGGGATCAAGGTTTCTAATGATCGAGTTCTGGAGCAGGAAACAGAACATTCTAAAGTCCACTCTGCTGACATGAAAACCAGGCTTCTTGTTGCTCCCTGGTAGGACATGGAGGTTCTGGAAACAGTTCAGAAAGCTCTGAAACATTTTCAGGACTTCACTGATGCTCTTTCAAAATCAATGTTACCTGTGTTGTATGTCAGACCTGTGCTACACCTGTTTAGCACTAGTCTCCTGGCACCTAGAGAGGGAGATGGTGAGCTGTGCAAATTCATCAAGATTAGCATTGTAACAATACATTTGCACACCCATCTACTAGTGACCTGTTGGACATTGCTTATTTTGTGGATCCATGACTCAGGGCCAAGTACACCTAGGGCTGAGTGATATATCGAATATACTTGACGTATCGCAAGATTTTCTATTTACGATGGTTAAAATGGCTTTATCCCAACCATCAAGTACAGTATTGCTAGACTTGAAAATCTGTGTAGTTCTTTTGCCTCCAACTTCACACAACCCCCTCTTTGAATACAAACACAGCAGCTCACCTGTGCGCACTACCCCTATCTCCTGCTTCTCCAGGTGTGTGTGTGTGGGGGAGTTTAACACAAGTAAACAGAGGAGAGTGCAAAGAGAAAAACAATGGCTGTTTTTTGGAGATGGATTGGATTTAAATTGTCAGATGAGCAGCAGAAAAATGTTTTCTGTAGACAATGCCGAAAACAAGCCCCAACAAAGGTCAGAACTATGAATCTTTTTCACCATTTAAAACCGCTATTACGTTATAAGCTGCAGCTCCGACTGAGTTTTCAGACTCCTTCCCTAAGACAAACCACGGGTCAAACTCATTTATTAGCTGTGCTGTGTCTTATGAGAGGAACAGTGAGAGATGAGGAACAGTGAGAGATGCCGCCACATTAATAAATAAGCAGCTTATCATATCGAAGACACAGTCCTTAGCTAAGGAACATATAATAATAATAATGAATTTAATTTATAACGCACTTTTCATTAATGAAAATCTCAAAGTGCTACAAAGTGCAACATAATTAAATGTCAATAAAACAAGTAATAAAACAAGTAAAATCAATAACAGTATCAACTAAGATCAAAGATAGAATCATGAGGAGGCAGAGTATGCTCGGTTAAAAAGAAAGGTCTTCAAGCCGCTCTTAAAGTCAACCAGTGACTGTGGGGCTCTCAGGCAGTCAGGAAGAGAGTTCCACAGGCGGGGGGCAGCCACACTGAAAGCCCGGTCTCCCATGGTCCTTAATTTGGTTCTCGGAATGTGAAGGAGATTACTGTCCTGTGACCGCAGAGACCGGGTGGATGAATATGGAACAAGAATGTCCTTTAGATAATCTGGTGAAGTTCCGTGTAAGCATTGTGTGTAATGAGCGCAGTTTTGTACTGAATTCTGTAGGTGACAGGAAGCCAATGGAGGTTATGGAGAATGGGCGTAATATGTTCAAATTTACGAACTCTCAACAAAATCCTTGCTGCACCGTTTTGAATATATTGAAGCTTCTGAAGGTATCTACCAGGGATTCCAATAAACAGGGAGTTGCAGTAGTCGAGCCTGGAGGAGACAAAAGCATGGACGAGCATATCTTCGATATGATGAGCTGCTGCTTTATTAATGTGGCGCTGCCTCTCAAGACTTGAAAATCTGTGTACCGTAATTCTTTTTCTGCCAGTCCAACTTCACACAGCTTCACACACGCTTACTAACGTTGTGAAGGCGGGGCAGCTGAAGAGGATTATTATTTAAAATTCGGCTAACTTTTTTTTTAAATCCAGCTGATTTGAACATTTCGTTAAGCTCATGTAATGGACCTACCCAGGGTCAAACTAAGGTTTTTGAACTGTCCAGTGATGACCTTTACTGACCTTTCAGTAAAGCAAGACATTTACTACAAAATCATTCATTTAGCTATAATCTGATAAATATAGTCACCAAAAGAGACTATTTCTATCTTTGATTTTAGGCTGATGTGATCAAAAGAATAACTTTTGTCATTTTCATGATGTGTGCTTTTAAGCTGTGTCATTCTGTAAGAGTTAAACTGTGTTCACTGCTGTGTTTAAAGGTGAAGCCTTCGGGTCACAGAGACCGGACGGTTTTGTTTAGAAACTCAGAGACAGTCTCATGAGCAGGGCTCCAGCTTTATCTATCTTTTTCCTAAACATTTCTCTCTGCTGCTGCTTGTAACCTTGGGCCTGATAAGGCAAGTGAACTCCTCTCTGTGTTCCTGCTTTTTAAGTTCTAAGCTTGTGCGGAAACGCTTCAGAGTTTCTGGGAGTTTCGAAAGATGATGTGAACTTCCAAAGAGCTGAATGACCACAAGTCACGCGCTAAGGACTCGTCATCCAGCTGGGACTGATAACATGTTGTTATGGGTCCACTTTTAAGGAACAGAGCTCAAAAACTTTGTTTATTCCCTCCTGGAATAAGTTTATCTTGAAGTCAGAGGCCTGAAGCTGACATATTCTCTGATGACCAAGCGAAAACCAGGAGACGTTGGAAAACGTAAACCAGAACCCTGCTTGAAGGTATTGTACTGGTCCCCACAAGGACCCGTACATCTGAAAAGCTACAAGGTCTTCCCTCTTACCGGGCGGTCGTCAAAAGGTAAAGAGCTGTTTACAAAACGTACCTGGATTTTAGCAGAAGTCGGAGGAGAAGTGTCACTCTGGTATCATGCTCACGATAATTTCTTCTTAAATCTTTCCTCCTACTCTTTCCCCTCTCAATCTAAGCTGGAAACTATTTTAAGTTTAAAGAGCCCTCAGACTAAATATGTTTACATCCAATATTGATGTCTGTTGTGTTAAATTTAAGTGTGCTGACGTATTAATTTGAAAGAAAGTGAAATCATGTCAATCAAGTGTAATGGTGTTAATTTAGTTGATTTATTTTAAATAAATGATAGTGTCTCTTTGACATATCAAACTAAGTCAATGTCCATTGTCACTTAATGGCTCTGTTTATTTATCCATCATAAAGATCACAGAAATATTGAATAAACTGAAAAAGAAGAGAATCCGTGAAATTACTATTCAATCTGAATAAGTAAATTAAGGTAAAAAGGAGGTCAGTATTAAACTGACCCCCTCTAAACCCTTTACATCTGGTGGCCCGTGTTCGTGGTTCTGAAAGTTTATTGATATCTGTGGTTTCTCATGAACTGTAACGTCATGTTTGCATAAGTGGTTCCAAGTTTTAAACTCTGAGGATAATAATTTTGGCTGGAGGTGTTCAAAGCAGGCAGATTCTGCATGTTTTTATCATTTGAAGCTGTGAGATTATTATCGTTTCAACTCTGTTAGACGCTGTTGGAAGCATTCAGGTGAAGTTTTGTCAGCCGTGGTCTGTGGTGGTTCTGGTCCTGGTTCGGTCCAGCTCACGCGGACTCCTGTACAAAGCTTTGTTTGACCGCCGAGTCAGAAGCCTGAAAGCTATAATTTTAACATCTACAAGATTGCTGTTGTGGTATTTTACATGTTAGAGCAGGTCATAGAAGCATATTACTGTAGAACGTAGTCGGATAGTGGTTCTGTTCAGACCCGAGTTTCTGATCCACGACAAAGTGGACCGGAACCGACCTTGACGCGCTCCGAGAGAGTCCGTGTTTGTTCAACAGCTGCAGTGCTGTGTTACTGAGCGTAACTAAGTTGGCCTGTCTAGGTGTGTTCGCCGCATGTTTCAGAATTTTGGAAAGTTAATTTGTAGCGTTTGAGTTGTTTTAAGAGTCTATAAAGTTGTGGTCTGCTGTGCAAGCTAACGTTAAGAAGACGTGTCCGCATGTCTGTTTATGAGCTGTGATTGGATGAAACGAGAGCTGTGAGCTGTCAATCACTCTCGTAGCGAACGCTGATTCGCTGATTTGGGAACGCACGCTGTTGCGAACAACCCACTTTGTCGTCATTTCCGGCACTGCATTGGTCGAGGTAGTAGAACTACATTCACCATGGTTGCTTGGGAAAAGGACTACAAGCGCTGTGATTGATTGGTTGACGTCACGTATCTGTTTAGCGAGCTCCGCCTCGCTCAGCACAGCAGAGCTGGTGACGCGCTGCGTCGACCCGCCTATTTGTGTCGTCATTTCCTGATGCACTTTGAGTGACAAGCAGACGCAGTTCACACACACACGGTGAAAAGTGGTTTCACTAAAAGTTTAAAAAACTCAATTTAAGCCATCTAAACTGTCTAACAACATAAATTTGTCTCTGACAAGACCGCAGTTCGAGCGTTTATCACGAACACACTAGGAACTAATTCTGAAAAGGTTGTTTTTAGTTTAAATACTGAANAAGGTACAAAAATAAAGTACCTACAAATGAAAAAGTAATACAAGGTCCTACAAACATAGTAAAAAACAACATGGTAGAATTTCAATGGTGCAACAGGATGTATTTAAATGAATAAGTAGTTCAAGGTTGTAATTTAAGCTACTTAGATGTTATTACTGTTTTTCTCTTACATTTTATTGGTGGATGTAACTGGGACCCTGTGTACATAATCTTGTTTCATCACATGTACCACATGTGGTGCAAATGGCAATAAAGATTCTCTGACTGATTTTGTGCTTTTCAATTATGCTAAATATGAAAGGGTGGGTTTTGGCACCTTTCTCTTCCATATGAATAATAAAATATTGGGCATGGACAATATTTATTTTTCCTGGTATTCAAGAGGATAGGGAAATGGCTAGTCAGCTTTCTAATTATTTAACATCTAACAATTTATGAGTATATGTGTACATTTAATAGCAACAATTCAAATTGACATTGTAATTAGAAAGATGTAGTGCTCCTCACTTTTTCAAAATACAGAACTAATATGATGAAAAACATTGTACGGTAAAAGACATGCATTTAGCTGCTCACCTCTGTAGCTGCTCACCTCTGTAGCTATCCTCTGTAGCTATCCTCTGACGTTCACCAGGGCCCAGTGTGCGGCGTTTCTTAGCCATCTGGGATACACTGCCACTGTGTTCGCCACAAATAGTAGGGAGTGAGTCTCTGCAGGACCATAAGAGAACAGTGTTCATATTTTAGTCACCAGGTAAAATAACAAGAAATGTGAAGTAGTTCAATCATAAGACATTAACAAAATACTGTATCAGTAATATTAAACAGCACAACATACACATTAATTTCAATTTACCGGTACCTGATTTTTTGAATGTGGTCTGTGAACTGCTGCATGATTCTCTGAACAAAGACTGAGTCGATGGTCCGCTTCTGGAGTTGGTTGTAGAGAATGTCCACATGAGGCATGACCAGATGGAACAGTTTCAGGAAAAAGCTGAAGCTTTCATCCTCCAGCAGCCGAACAAAGCCTCCAGCTTCTCTAACAGTGGTAGGATCAAACTGTCCTGAGTCCCTGATGGTTTCAAAACACTGGAGCAGTTTTTCTTTGTGTTCAAAAACAGTGTTCACAGCTCGGCTGTGGAAGTTCCACCTCACTGTGCTTGCTCTTGGAACTCTGTGGGCCACCACTTCATCGAGAATACTGGTTCTCTTTGGCGATCTTGAAAAAAAGCCGGAGAATCCAGCCAGGTCTGAGAAGAAAATATTCACTTTTGAGATATGGGAAGTCACCTGCTGCATGATAAGATTAAGCTGGTGAGCATAGCAGTGATATATATATAGTGTGCATTTACATAGACATCTTGGATCTTCTTCTGTACACCACCTGTGGCTCCTCTCATGACACTCGCACCATCATATGCTTGTGAAATGAGCTTGCTCTTCTGGTCATCAGGGAGAATGGAGCTCAACCTTTCCAGAATAAAAATAATAACCTTTCAAATAATTATATAATCACTGTTTCATAACATGAAAAATTCAAACTATTTAATGCTTAAATCTTTCTGCTACTTGATTTATTTAAGTTTAGTGTCTTTGAAACAACAGCACAACTTATAATGAAACTAAAGTTTAACTAAACTAAACTAAAACTAAAGTTTATTTATTCATTCAGATTTATTCATCAGAAAATTTGCAACTGCTGCTAAACGAAACGAGACAAAAGTTAACTAACACAGACAGACACTCTGAGGAGTAAACAGTTCATGAGCTGAAGATGGACAGACAGGAGTCGTCTTCACACATTCGGGTTTATAACTAGCAGCAAGTAGCAACTTTTATAATGTTGCAGACAGTACACCACAACCATGAGCACAGCTACTAGCTACTGTGACTGACTGCAACAACCACCGTCCCACACACACCACCATGTCCCGAACACAGATGAAAACAGCTCAAACTTTGCTCATGTGTGCTCAGCGATTTATTAAACTCACTAATTATTACTTGCTTACCTGTGTAGAAAGGCACCATTAATAATTACAGCTGTTTCAACGTCGCTACTCGCTAGTTGTCCGTGTGATGATCAGGTCTGACTGTAAACAGAGGGAATCCCCCGCTCCCCCCCTCCTTGGCTCGAACCGGAAGTGCTGTCGATCCGTGGCATAAGAGACAGTCCAGGCTCGAGGGCGGGGGAAAATGCGACCTGTACAGTCCAAAAGTTTTGTACAGATGGGACATAAACTACGGCCGCTAGCGGCGGATAGTTATAATTAGATTCAATGGAAAAGCATGGGAAAAGCCCCCAGGCGGCGCCGAGCGGGGAAACCGGAAGTACGTCACTCACAATCAGAAAACGTTTTTTGAAACAAACAAAACAATCATTACTCATAAAATATTTATCCTACACAACTAAAAACATATATGCATGCATTTCGAAATATTTTTATTTTATTATTTCACTTTTATAAAAAAAAATATATATATCTTCAAATGGTGAAGAAGAAAAGCTGCAGTTCCAAGGAGGAGCGGCGCCCCTAGCGCCCTCTAGTGGCGGCCGCCACTGCTAAAGGCAGAGCTCTTCCTCGTTGTTTCATCAGGGTAAAATGACAAATGTTATTATGTTAAACATTTTTGCTAGCAGAAAATTATAACTACAGTAGGCTACACTGTATGACACTTAGGAAAAATAACAACAACATTAAAATCCAAACCTTATATCTGAAGTTGGTAGTTTGGGCTGAAATCGTCTGTGTGATAGTTTTATGTTGCTCAGTTTTTTTGATGCAACAGTTTCTGTTGACAGTTACAGATAAACTGGAGTAGAGCCTAAAAACTGTTTGACTTCTTTACAGCACTCTCCAACTGACACTGTTGCTAGGCAACCACTCTGTGAGTTCAGTTAGCTTGATTGCTAGCTGAAAATGCTACCTAAAACACACTACTCACAGCTAATAGCAAGCCAATATGTATTTTTTTTAATGTCATATAAGTCATATGGAATTAGAGTTGTGCTAAAAGACATTCACCACAATTTACATCAATAATTGAGCATTTTATTTAGTTTTAGACATGATTTGCATTCTAAAGTTGATCAAGTGTAGCGGCCATTTTGTGTATGCTGGTGGCTGTTAGCTGGTGAGGTCATTCTGAATCAGGTTGATCTAATAAGTTATGCAGTTGTAGATCTAGATCCAGTGATTAAACATTTACAAATATGTAGCTACCGGTACATCTAAGACAATAGACAGGTGATAAAAAGTCAGCCCATAATAAAACCATTCTCTCCATGATTAAGACTGATCCACCACCTCCTGATGAAGAACCTGGTATAGAGGATCTCAAGGACAGATGTCCTGCACTCTTCCAACAGAAAGAGGAAGTAAAGCAGATTGAAGTTAAATGTCAAGGTTATTTTTACTTAGATGTTGGGAATGATTGGTTACTACCGGGGGGAATCTAGAAACTGCCCTTTAGGGGTGCTTAGCCCCCAGTGTTGACAATGACTCTTAGCTTGAACATCACAGTGGCCATTGACATCAGAAGCATTTTTAAAGTGGGGGAGAGACATTGGTGTGGGATCTGGGGGTCCTCCCCCATAAATTTTGAATAAAGTAGATGCCATTTCCTGCAATCTGGCAGTGGCGACTGGTGGATTTTAGCCACGGGGTTGGGTATATATATATATATATA
>JBBPBX010000044.1:75120-106885 GCA_038048925.1 Garcialebias charrua | reverse complement strand
TACAGTGTGTATATACACACACACACACACACACACACACACACACACACACACATATATATATATATATACCAGATTTGACTGAATTTTAACTAATGTGTTAATCAATTGGGACTATATTTGTATTTTTAGATGAAGCTCAGATTAATGGATGTCATTGTTCATCAGTGTAGGACAAACATCTCTGAACAGTTTGGACTGCACTAAGCAGCAGCAAGAACTCTGGTCACACTTAGATGAATCTATAGGTGTGTGATCATTTAAAAAGAAGATAGATGCAACAAATTAGCAGTTAAGTAACCTACAATGGCTAGGTCATGTCAGAAAAATGGCTGCTACTCACATTTTAAATATTCTCATTCATGGCAAGCTAGCAAAAGGCTCTGGAAGTCAAACTCTGGATCGCTCGAACTGCTGGATGACCACTCGTGCTTTGAAGTTCCTCAAGAGTGGATGTGTTCAGTCCCTGCAAGAGGGACAGAAAACTTGGGCATGCTGAGCAGACAAACCTGGAGCCTGGCTCCTGGACGTCAGAGAGCATTCAGAAGGTAGAGGAGGTGAGAATGAGGAGATGGCAGTAAAGAGAGGGATAGGCGATGACATCACCCCTCACTGCTGGATGCAACAGATAATCTCCCTCATTAATCAGTTTGTTCAGCCACAAATGAAAGAGCAGATATATGTCAGATGCTTCACCATCATCTCCTGAGCACAGATGAATGCCAAAGAGAAATTCAACAATGTAGCCACTATTTTAGCTTTGACAGCATTTTTAAGATATTTTCTTCCCAGTGTGGTGGTAGTATCATTATTTGGGCCTGGTTTACAGCGTGTCTTGCTAAATTCTACCTTATGTTATAAAATTCAGGGGTAAATCCAAAAGAATATGTGAATATGTTGTAAAGAAGAGGAACAGATGTATAAAAAAAACTGTATGAATGCAAAACAAACTAAAAATGACTAAATAAAAACATCTGTCAACTTTGTCTGAACAAATAAGCATGAAGCGGAGTTATTTATCTTAGCCTCAGTAACTACGTGTGGCTTTATTTTAAGCTGATATAGGTTTCATATGTTTTACAAAGACTGTATAAATCAATAGATTATTTGATAAACTATTGAGCCACTCACACCTTCCAAGCATTAGTTAACACAGAAACAGAATTTGGATTAAAGCCAACAGAAGTCATTAAAACTGAGATTTACATCCTTAATGTTTTTTTCTCATATGGTTTTGGGGTTGATAATGAAGTGAAAGATCACACTTTGTTGGTAGTCGGCTGCAGGGGGGAAACATCAAGAAGCTGTGTGTGTAGACTGCTGGCTCACTCCAGTATGAAGCAGAAGCATCTGAGAGGCACGGAAACGTCAAATTTAATGGGTTCAATCTCACTCGCAAAAAATGACAGGCACCCAGTGCGAGAAAGTAAAGGCAGATGACATGAGGAGTCTTTTAATATCCATTTTACTGAAGCTGCAGGCTGACAGCAACATTAAACTAATGTGACAGTCTTAATGAGGAAAGACATAAAAATCCACCCTCTAGTGTTTTCAAAAACAACATTTTACAATAGTTTGTTGTTCTCCTTCTTCTTTTGAATCTTGGTTGTGAAACAATTAATATGTGGAAATGTAAAACCTATTAAATGAAAGACATTTTACAACTTCCAGCTGTTTCCTTTGGATTAAATGTGAGGAATTTTATGCAGGGTAATATTTGTCTCTGAGAGTCGACATGTTAGCTGTACAGTACTGGATCAAAATATTAACATACAATACATAATTTAATTTGACTCTTACATGGAGTACTGCCAATTCTCTTTTTCATAATATTCTTTTCATTTTCAACAAAGAATCGTGACTGATCTGTAAGTACACTTTTAACCCTAAAGTTTTATCTTTCAGGAGATTAGTTTTTTACTTGATGTTTTCCACTCAGGTCCAAAGAAAAGATGGAGTTTGCCATTCAAACATTATTTTTGCTTAGTTTTTGTTAAAAAACCAATAGCGTTAACCATTTTCTGAGCAGATTTTAAGGTTTATTTATGGTCGTACTTTTTTAAAAATGTTAACAAAACACATCAGCAAATAAAGAAACACCATATTCTCCTATAAATCCCAACTACATAATTATTAAATATAAACAAAATGATTTGTCATAACTAATTCTATGAATTGCTGTTGCATTATTGGTATTTAGCATATATCTTAGATCGTTTGACGTACTATTTGGCATTCGTTTCATGGGTAACACTTTACAAGGAGGTACACAAAATTTGATTAACTACTGGGGAATGGCTTAGGAACGAATCAGGAACTAATGGGTAGTTAACCAGTACTTACTGGGGAACACACATCCAAGCCTTATTAGGGGACTACTGGTTTGTTACCACAGAAACAGAGGAGAAATTCTCCATGTGGGTTCTGAATAAACCCTGCACCAGTGAGGTCATAGGTCGAAATGGTCAAAAACCTGTTTCCTAGTGGTAACTGATGTTATTGGATTGTCTCTTTTGTAAACCTGTCGATGAAAGACTTGATCAGTTTCATCATCTTGTACTGGTGTCATCTTAACTATGTCTGACTATCACTGACTGAGTACCAGATCATTGCCTGGCTATTTAGTTTTGTTCACTGATGTAGTGAAGCATCATACCAAGTATTTACTGAGGAACCAATCATTACTTAATCACTACTTGACCATTATCTACTGGTTTGTTCCTTGGTAACAAACCAGTAGTCCCCTATTAAGGCTTGGCTGTGTGTTCCCCAGTAAATACTGGTTAACTAATTAGTTCATGATCCGTTCCTTTTTAGTTTCCTTTTGGTAACTACCCATTAGTTATTGATTAGTTCCTCTTCATTTACAAGGTAACTAACCAGTAGTCCCCTAATAAGGCTTTGCTGTGTGTTCTCCAGTAAGTACTGGTTAACTACCCATTAGCTACTGATTCGTTCCTGAGGCGTTCCCTAATAGTTAATCACGTTTTGTGTACCTTATTGTAAAGTGTTACTGTTTTGCATATCTTAGATCCTCATATACTGCTTATTTTTACCCTTTATATTTTTGCTATTGGTGGATGTAAATGGGACCCTGTGCACACAAGTTCATTCTACCTCATGTACCACATGTGGTGAAATGACAATAAACCTGACTTTTCCTGGCGGCCAGCAGTGGCTGTAACTTTCAGGCAGTGTGTGTCTGTTTTTTTAAATCTTTTCACAACAGCAGTCTGTAAATAAAGTTTTAATATTATATATAACTATTTGTTGGTCGTGTTACACTTTGGTCTCAATGGAAACATTTAACTTGGAACCTAAAAGAAAATCTGAAAGTTATGCACCATAACTCATGTTCCCTGAAGGAAGGGAACGAGGTGCAACACTATTGCTATGGGAAATTGTGCCCCCGCGCGATTACCTGAAGGAATACATTCACGCCTTTATGGCAGGGGGCGTCAGCGTCACCCCAGAGACCCCGCCCTCTGGGTACTTAAGACGCGGACGCCCATCCTACTTTCTCCAAGTGCACTTCACCGAGCTTCAGCATTGAAAAGGGCCAACTGTGTTGCACCTCGTTCCCTTCCTTCAGGGAACATGAGTTATGGTGCATAACTTTCAGTTCCCTTATCAGTCAGGTCTCTCGGTGCAACACTATTGCTATGGGAACGTAATTCACTCACGCCCTTGAAATGCTCAGTAAAATGCATGCTTGTGAGAACTTCAGCCTTATACATCAGGCGTTTTGGCTGTTATCTACTCTGAGTTAGAGAGTACAGCCTGAGTGACGCCACATGCAGTGACATCCAAACTATAATGCTTTGCAAACGTGTACGTTGAACCCCAGTTTGCAGCAGCACAGATGTTTGCAACTGGTATGCCCTTAAAAAAGGGACTGCGAGGCCGCTAGGCCTTGAGTGGAATGGGCGTGTACCCCAGAGGGCACCTGTTGACCTTTGTTGCTGTATGCCCTCTCTAAGGCCTCGGTCACCCAGTGTGAGAGGCGCTGCCTTGAAAGGGCTCTGCCAGCAGCTGGATTGGCAAAACATACGAACAACTGGTTTGATTTTCTCCAACTGACAGTACTTTCAATGTAAGCACTTAGGGCCCTGACAGGGCAGAGTGCATTCCACCTCCTCTGTCCTTCAAAGAGGACAGGGTAGGGAGGAAACGTTGAGAGACCAAAATCCAGACTTCTGGGACTTAGAGTTGGAACCTTTGGCACGTATGCAGGGTTTGGACGCAGGGTGACCTTTGACCCGTCAGGGGCAAACCTAGTACACATTGGGTGTACAGAGAAAACGTGGAGGTCACCCACACATTTAGCTGAGCAAAGAGCTAAGAGCAAGGCAGTTTTATAAGATAACAAATCTATCTTAATGCTACTAATAAGCTCAAATGGAGGCTCACAAAGAGCATCCAGGACTAACTGTAGGTCCCAATCAGGGGCCAAGGTCCTGCTGGGGGTCTTTTCCTCAGTACGCTTTTCATGAAACGTATCATGAGAAGTTGAGCACCGGGTGTCTTACCCCTCCAGCCTTCGTGGCATGCCGAGATGGCTGACAAAAACACCTTAATGGTGGAAAATGAGCGGCCTTTCTCCAGCAGGTCCTGTAAAAAAGTGAAGAGTTGGACCAAGTCACAAGAATATAAAATAATATTCCTCTCCAGACAACAAGCCTCAAAAACACGCCATTTACGAGCATAGAGAGTCTGAGTTGACTGTGCTCCGGCTCCTTGTATCGTGTTTATGACATTGCTGGGAAGGCCAGAGGCCATCAGCCTGTTCCTCTCAGCAGCCAGACTGAGAGCTGCCACAGTTCTGGACGTGGGTGAAAGAGCTGCCCGTGTACCTGAGTCAACAGGTCCCTGTTAGGGGACAGCTGCCACAGTGTTCCTGACAACAGTGAGATTATCTCTGGGAACCACAGTTTCTGTGGCCATCTGAGGGCTATTGATAACAGGGAAAGAGCTCCCTTGCGTACACTTTCCAATGTCACCTGAATCAGAGGGACGGGGGAAAACGCGTAATATTGTGCCCCTGCTGGCCAGCTATGGGCCAGGGTATCTGCTCCCAGCGGTGCGTCTGTTTCTTTCAGAGAGAAGCACAGAGCGCAGTGCGTACTGGTTTTGCATTCCAACAGATCTATGGATGCCCGCCCATATCGTGACCAGATCTGGTCCACGACTAGTGGGTTCAGCCTCCATTCTGAGGCTAACAGCACTCCTCTTGAGAGGGCGTCTGCCCCGTGGTTTGTCTCGCCCGGACGTATGTCGCCCTCAGGGACAGTATTCTGGGGCCGCACCACGTGAGCAGCTTGTGTGTCAGACCGAGGAGGGTTCGGGACCTTGTCCCTCTCTCCCTGCTGATGTAGGACACCGTTGTCCTGTTGTCTGACTTTACCAGGACATGCTGTCCTGCAGTCAGCCCTCTTTTTCTTTGAAAAAGTGTTTCATTGACAGGTAAACAGCCTTCAATTCCAGGAAGTTGACGTGCATCTTGCTTCCCGTTGTTTCCAGAGGCCTTAGGCGTTCTGGTTTCTGCAGACTGCTTCCCATCCTCCCTTTGAGGCGGTCAGGCACTCTGAGCTGATCAGAATTCCACCTGCATGCTTGAGGGGGGGTAGGACGTGTTTATTTGTTTAGCCATATTTGCAGAGCACGCATTTTTAATAGTGCCTGTGGCACGCAGGGAATGGCTGCTGCCAGCAGGTCCAAAAAAGTGCTGACAGAACTTGAGGGACCCTTTCTGGCCCAGTTGAAAACGTGCCAGACAGAGGCGTATCAAAGAAATACGCTCCTCTGAAAGTCGTGCCCTTTACGAGATAGTGTTGATCTGTACTCCCAAAAACACAGGGATGGTTTCAGATTGCTTTTCTGCAGGATGCATTTGTTTGTTGATCCATATATGCAAAGGGCGTATTCTTAGTAGGGCCCGGGGCACACAGACAATAGCTGTTGCCAACAGGTCCGAGAGACTCTGGCACAGCTTGAGAGGCACTCTCTGGCCTAGCTGAAACGTGCTAAGCAGAGGTGGAGGGCTGAAACCCATGCCTCTGAGAGCCTTGCCCTGTACAGTGTGAAGTTGAGCTGTACTCCCAGAAATACGGTAATCTGGGATGTCTGCTATGTCCAGGAATGGACAGATCGTCTAAATAATTCAGAACTCTGATCCTTTAATCCTTCAGCGGGGTCAGGGCTGCATCCAGGCATTTCGTGAATGCCCGGGATGAGGTTTTTAGGTCAAAAAGGTACTGCCAAAAAACTCAGACGCAGAGTCCCTGAAGGCAAAGCGGAGATATTTTCTGTGGCAGGGCAGGATGTTCACGTGGAGGAAAGCGTCTTTCCGATCCACTGTGCAGGAGTAATCTGTCGTTTGAACCAAGCAGATGACTTGTCTTAGTGTCAACATCCTGGGTTTGCACGTCTTTCTTCTTCTGTTCAGATCCCAGAGGTCCAAGATGGGCCTCAAGCCCTGTTCCCATTTTGGGACCAGGAAGTACTCAGTAGTCTGAGACTTAATTGCCGTGTGTGGACGGCAATTTCTCTTTATTACACAAGCGAGTGTTCTTGTGTGTTTAAACGTTCTGAACCAGCTAGTCTTTGCTCCTCTAACACAGGTACTGGTGGGAAAAGTTTGGCATTTTCTCTCCCTCTGTGAGTGAAAGCGCCTATAATGGTGCAAGGGCATCTCAGGGTCATGCAGTCACCTGCTTTCTCTCTGCACCGCAAGAGAAGTACTGTACTGGGTGACCCATGACTTCTGCACAGAAATGTGGCTTTTCTTTTCCTTTTGTTGGTGGCCCCCTGCAGCTCCTGCAGCTTTTCTGCCTGGTGGGCCTGTAGCATCGAGGCCGCTCGTCCTTGTCCACCCCACCAGGGTCCCTCGGGCACTGACATGGTTAACGTCCGAGAGTCATCCATAGCCTCATAGGTGGATACGCTCTCAGCATCACGATGTTCTCGTCGTGGGCATAGGAAAACTACCAGTTAGCATAGCTGAACAGGTGAGCTGAAATTCCTCCTCCTGGACTGTGTTGGTCAGAGAGCCTCCTTGTTCAATGGAGAATGAGTTGGGCTAAACGTGGAGGTACTCGTGAGCCCGCTAGCGGTGCTAACTGGGCCATCGAGCAGCGTAGCATCGGTAAATTAACTTAGTTATGCGATGAACTCTATCGTCGATTCGGCTACACAGGATAGCGAAACAGGCAAAACATGAGAAGGTTAGCTAGCAGCTAGACCAAGCATTTTCACATACCTCACAATGGAGTCCTTCGTTGTCCGCTCGTAGCCGTGCTAATCGTGTTAGCAACGCTAATTGTCCATCCCACGCTGTCATGGGTGCTCCCGGTTAGCCGGGCTAACCGTGGGATCTAGCCAGTTAGCAGCGGGTTACTCGATTTCCAGTCGCCTTTCTCCGGGGTCATCCGTGAGAAAAGCGTTGTGTGTCTTCGCGTGTGGCATCCCTAAGCCAACCGGACAGGCCTCGTGTGTGTCCGCTGCTGAAAGGGGGTAGCCAGATCCGCTGAAGCAGGTTTGGGAGCCGGAGCTCGCTGGCCTGCTGGAGTTCTTCGTCCGAAGAAGTCCTCTCGCTGAGCTGCTTGCGACTGCTAGCCTGTTAGCCTCGTTAGCTTAGCAGGTAGCGTGTTGTGCGGTTAGCGTCCGCTAACCGAGCGGTGGAACAGCAGAAAAGAAAAGGCACGGGAGCTGGGGCTCGCTGGCCTGCTGGTCTTCTTAGAATTTTGGGTGTTCGCTTTACCTTCTCAGGAGCTATGGCTGAGAAGAGTCGAGCTCTTTAGCAGTGCTAACGTCGTCCAGAGACGTTTCCCTCGTCGCGTTGCTTTCGCTGGCTAGCCTGCTATTCGTTAGCAGGGTAGCGGTGTGGCGCAGTTAGCGCCGTCGAGCGAAGCAGCTGCGAAGAGAGAAGCTTCGAGGTTAAAAGAAAAACGCTGGACTAGCTTTCGCCAGCCCAGCAATACGCAGGGAAATTCTCTGTATGCTCAGCGTAGGGAGCGAGCTCACCTCTGGTCGAGCGATGTGACAACAGAGAAGTCCCACGAAGTTCAGGTTTTAGCGAGGTGAAGGGCAAAAAGAGAAAGTAGGATGGGCGTCCGCGTCACCCCAGAGAGCGGGGTCTCTGGGGTGACGCTGACGCCCCTTGCCGTAAAGGCGTGGATGTATTCCTTCAGGTAATCGCGCGGGGGTGCAATTTTCCATAGCAATAGTGTTGCACCGAGAGACCTGACTGATAAGGGAACCTGATGTCTGGCTGACACTGATACATTTTGAATTATTGTCTAAAGATTGAATTCTGCAAAACAGTTAATTGTTTTCCACCTTTATTTCAGGTGATGTTTTAATTGTATAATGATAGTATGACAGTATGTATGACAGTATCATCACACATACATATTTAGTTTATGCTGCGTAATCTATTCAATTAAACTTCAGTGGAGCTTGATCAGAATGCAGCAGCTAAACTGTTGAGAGGCGCTCTCGTCCTACACCTTTACTGATCTCTATGCATAGACCTCCAGATCGATACAGAACTCAGTTTAAGGTTCTGGTCTGGACTATTAAGGTTTCTAAATGTCCTTTTAAACATTTCCTGAACTTTTGCAGCCAAATGCCACCACCAGGACTCTAAAGGGTGCCTGACTGAATGCTGCCATCTGTTCCTAAATTAGGCTTTAAAAACTAAAAATGGCAGAAACGTTGCAGTTTGGAACTCTTCATTCTGTGTATTTATTCAAGAATCAGTTCCCATTTTTAGACTGGCCTGAAACATTTTATTATTTTTATCTCTTTTATTTGATTGTGCTCCAGCTTATTTTGTTCTTATTATTTTTAATATATTGATTTGTTTCATCTTTGTGACTTTTGTGTTTTTGATGTGAGGAGTTCAGTGATTCTTTTTTTTTTTTATCTTGAAATGTGTTATATAACAACATTTGAATTTACTTTCTCTATGTTGAGGCTACATTCTTTTGAGGGCATTGTTCATTACCACGGTTATAAAGATGCTCTGTGATTTGTCTTCCCCAGCAGAAGGCAGTATTTAGCTGCACTGAGTGAGAGGAAAATGGCTCAAGCTGCAGTCATGTCCTCCTCTTTCTTTCTCGCGGCCTCACATCTTTCTTCTCCTCTCCCTGCAGATTACAGTTGACAAATGTGACCTCCTGCGTGCACAATGAGCTGAACGTCCTGCAGCTCCTCAGCTGTTGGGTAAAAAATAAATAAAAAATGCATTCTGCAACTGCTGTGAGGATTTTTGCTGCTCTAACACAAATGATGGTGATTTCAGATTTTTCATCATGTGAGAGTGTTGAGGCTCCAGCATCTCGCTGCATTCATTATTAATGAATCTTTTTCCGGCATCATCTCTCCACTATACGCTGAAAACTCTTGAGCGGAGGGAGGAGATGAGCATAAATCCAGTGCTTGTCGTTCTGTTCACCTATCAGTTGCACCAAACACTGACTAATAGGTTGAGTTCCATAGAATCGATCCTAAAAGTGCAAATTGAGACCAAAGCAGGGTGGATTTAACACTGAATATTTTAATAAATAATCCTCCTGTGCAGTTGGAAACTGTATGGTGTCCTATATAAACTGAGAGCTAAAGAAAGAGGAAAGGAACAGACTCCAAGTGTTTTTATATTTTTTGAACCTGCAGGGATTCTACCTCAAACTCCCTGCAAGATTAAGGTTAAGAAGGCAAGACAAAGCCATTAAAACAGCATTTTCTATTTAACGTTTTACCAGGATTTGCTGAGAGAGGGTGTGTAGGACGGTGTTATGTAAAAGGATTTGAATGTTTGTAGTGTCTTCAAAACACAGTTTCTCCCTGAAAGCCAACCTGCATCATGCAGCTAAATAAACAATAGTTTTACGTGAAACATCTTAAATTGTCTGTTCTACTGGTAATGAACACATTCTTGGTGAAACAGTTAACCATCACTGTTTTTTTTTCTTCTTCTTCTTTTGTTGGGTGGGAAACCTTCTCTAAGACAGCCATAATTACTGCAATGCCGATACTGACCCTATTCCATCAATCTTACATTAAAAATGTGCCCAGCATCTAAATATTTCAAAGAGCTCCCGGTGAACTTCAGAGAAGCTCAGAGCCTTTGTGTGTGTGTTTTGATCTGACAAACAGCTTTAAAAGAAGGGAGGAAAATTGACTGTTGGTGGCTAAAGATAAATCAGTCATCTGTAAGAAGTACAGGCCTGACTGCTCTGCATTCAAGATAAATTTGTTGCCGCAAAAATAGTCACACCTTTCCTGTGTCACCTTGTCACTTGGGCTGTGACAGCATGAGAAAATATCCCGCATAAAATAATATTGCTCTTTAAATAGAAAGAATAGCCAGAGGGGGGTAAAAAATGAGGAGAACTGATGGAGGGCAGACATGAATATATCATCCTGCAGACAGTCTGATGTTTGATCTGAGCTGCTCATTGCTTCGGGTCCTACATGTCACCTGTGTCAACCTGGTGAACACAAACACACAACAGCACTCATGATAAAGCTTAAAACAGGATTTTGAAATGCTTTAAGTGATTCTGTTTGGGTGCTGATGATTTTCTTGTATGGTTTTATTTTCTATTTGAGATCCTCCAACATGGATGAAATCAGGATTACCGTCAACACAGAGGCAGGTACAAAATGAGATCTGGACAGGCCTAAAATGTGATGAATAGGATGAGCATGATAAAAACAACTTTTCTTTGTATGGTTGTGAGAAGCTCAAATGATTTATATCATTGCTGGAATCACTACATAAGAACATGCATGTTAGTCTGCCTTCAGGCCCAGGCCTCCCTTGCAAAAGAGATTTGTGATCTCAATGGTATTTGCCTGGTTACGGTAAATAAAGGTTAATAAATAAAATGTTACAGAATGGTAGCTGAAAATGTTAAAATACATATAACATATATCCTGTACTAAATTAGAAAAAATATATATAAATAAAATAAAATAAAATGAATTGTTATGAGAACGTACTCAAGATCACTCACTGTTTTTCAAAGGGAGACATTTTTGTAAAGTTAAATATTTTGAAAAGTGTAAAATTTGAACAAAATAATAGAAAGAAGAACAGAAGTCATTGCTCTTATCTCATGAACAAGCTGTAAGTTTTATTTTACGAATGACCAAAATACAGTATAATAGTTTGCAGAAACAGATAAAGTGTGAAACCTTTGGGAAAAGTAAACTAAAGAAACATGTAGGGAGGAAAACAGAGTACCTAGAGAAAACCCACACAAGTATGAGAAGAACCACACAGAAGGACCTCAAGTCCAACTGGGGATTGAACCCAGGACCTTCTTGCTGTGAGGCAACAGTGCTAACCTTTGAGCTGTCCAGCTGCCAATTTAACTTCTTGCTAGCCTTTTAATACATTTAGCTTTTACTATTCTGCTAGTTCTAGCTAGTCTTTTACTAGTTTAGCTTTTAGCAACACTTCTGCTACTTTTGACTAGCTGTTGCTACTTTAAAACTTTTGCTAAGCGTTTGCTAATTTTATTTTGTGGTGGACCACTCGGGGACTCTACTCACACCCAGAGGACAGGATGTTGTACCCAGAGGACCGGATGTTTTATTGTGAAAAGATTTATGTGTAAGGCGTGATTTTGGCGCTTACCGCACAGTTAGTTGGAGTTGAGTAAAGTGAAGTTCTGCATCCAGTTTCTGTGTCGTCTTTTCATCTCCTCCACATTGGTGACCCCGCGAACCAAACATTTCGGGTTCTGAAGATGGAGCCAGCTCTTGTCAGACATCCGCTGCTGTGGAACCTCCACCAGCTGCCCCGCTTTCTTTTTCGGTGGCCGTTAAAATCCCGGACTTCTGGCTGCATGATCCTCCTTCATGGTTCGTCCACATTGAAGCACAGTTTGCTCTTCATGGAATTTCATCAGACGACACTAAATACCACTATGTGGTCGCCTCGCTGGATCCGCTGTCCACCCGGCGAGCAATGACCCTGCTCCGGGACCCTCCGGCACACGGAAAGTACACCGCTCTCAAGCAGCTGCTCCTACGGCGCTACTCCCTCTCCGATGCAGAGCGCACCGAAAAACTTTTTTCCCTCTCCGGCTTGGGCGATGGCACAGCTCTTGAGCTGATGGAGAGCATGTTGTCCCTGCTGGGGTCAGACGACGGTGGGTTCCTTTTCATCCACCTCTTCCTCCGGCAGCTCCCGGCTCCAGTGCACGCTGTGCTGGCCAACTCCCCGCTGCTGCAGCAGAAGGACTACCGCTCGCTGGCGGAAGAAGCCGACCGCATCCTCCTGGCTACGAGGACCTTCACAGTTCAGGCAGTGGTTCCCAGATCTCCAGCAGCCCCTTCCGAGCTTCAAGCAACACCCTCAGAGCCGGACGAGCTATCGGTGGTGGCAGGGATCGCTTTCCGCAGGCGTAAAGGAGCCTCCCTTTGTTTCTACCACCAGCGCTTTGGTGCCAAAGCATGATGGTGCATTCCGCCGTGCAGCTTCAAGCCGCAGGGAAACGACAACGCCAAAGTGGTAGCAGCCGTGGCCATTAGCGACAAGGAAAGGCTGCTTTTCTTCGAAGACTCGCGGTCGGGGAGGCGGTTTCTGGTGGATTCTGGTTCACAGAAGAGCCTTGTCCCCCCGACTGGCTCCGACAGGTTGGCAGAAGGCTGCGGCCCGTTGCTAACTACGGCTAATGGCTCTCCCATCAAGACAGTTGGTGAAAGGTTGGTGACTGTTTGTTTCCATGACCGGGACTTCCAGTGGAACTTTGTTGTAGCTGCGAGCTCAGTTCTTATTTTAGGTGCTGATTTTCTTTGTGCTCATGGACTCCTGGTTGATTTAGCTAACAGACGTTTGATTGACGCTTTGTCTTTTTCATCACTGCCTTGTGCTACACGAGGAGCTGGGCCTTTAATGCATGCTAACTTTTTAGCTTCAGGAAACGTGTTTCAGCGTTTACTGTCAGAGTTCCCCTCGCTGACTGTCCCTAATTTTTCCAACACAGAAACAAAACACGGGATTGAACATTATATCCCCACGACGGGTCCTCCGGTTTTCGCTCGTGCACGCCGTCTCGATGCTACTAAGCTAGCAATAGTGCGGCAAGAGTTTGCTAACATGGAGCGTTTAGGCATTGTGCAACGTTCCAACAGTCCGTGGGCCTCCCCCTTGCACATGGTGCCCAAGTCAGACGGCCAATGGCGACCTTGTGGGGATTTCCGCCGCCTTAATTAATAACATCACGGAAAATGACCGTTACCCCATCCCCCACATCCAGGATTTTTCAGTTCACCTGGCTGGGACCTCCATTTTTTCTAAAGTATATTTAGTGCGGGGATACCACCAGGTTCTCGTGCATGTAAGACCGCTGTGATCACTCCGTTCGGCCTTTTCGAGTTTTTGCACATGCCTTTTGGTCTTAAAGGTGCAGCCCAAACATTCCAGCGGTTGATGGATTCAGTCCTAAGTGGATTGTCCTTCGTATTTCTTTACTTGGACGACATCCTTGTAGCTAGCAGCTCGGCTGAACAGCACATGTCCCATCTCCGTGAGGTTTTTCAGCGCCTAGCAGCACATGGCCTGATTGTAAACACTACAAAATGCCAGTTTGGGTTGCCAGTCATTGATTTTTTTGGGCCACCGCATTTCTGCCAGTGTTGCTGTTCCGTTACCAAACAAAGTGCAGGCGGTGTCCAATTTTCCACAGCCCCAGTTTGTGAAAGCTCTACAGGAGTTTTTGGGGATGGTTAATTTCTGTAACCGTTTCCTCCCCAGAGCAACACAACTGCTGCAACCGCTTTATGGAGCGCTAAAAAAGAAAAAAGCCAACGAAAGTGTTGACTGGACTCCAGAACGCCTCCAGGCGTTTGGTGATGCTAAAACTGCATTGGCCACTGCCGCCCTTTTGGCCCATCCATCCCCAACGGCGCAAATAGCTTTGACAATAGATGCATCTGATGTTGCGGTGGGGGCTGTGTTGGAACAGCAGGTTTCTGGGGTTTGGCAACCGCTTGCATTTTTCAGCCGTACGCTACGGGACAATGAGCTTAAATACAGCATTTTTGACAGAGAGTTGCTGGCACTTTACCTAGCTACACGTCATTTCAGATTTTTCCTGGAGGGCCGCCGGTTCACTGTTGACCACAAACCCTTGGTGTTTTTGATGTCCAAAATTTCTGACCCCTGGTCTGCACGCCAGCAACGCCACCTCGCTGCGGTTTCTGAATTTACTACTGACATTCAGCATGTGGCTGGCAAATCCAACGTGGTAGCCGACTGTCTCTCCCGGGTGCTGATCTCTCCCGTATACGTTGGTATCGATTTTTCTGCTATGGCTGCGGACCAACGTACCGACGCAGAAATACTCGAGCTCCAGTCTGGGCCCACAGCCCTCAAGTTGGAGGAATGGCAGGTGAATGACGGAGATCCTCTTCTACTCTGTGACATCTCTACTGGCATGCCCCGCCCTCTGGTTCCGGTTTCATGGCGCCGCCGCATTTTTGACTCTTTACATTCCTTTTCTCATCCAGGTGTTAGAGCCTCTGTGAAACTGGTCAGTTCAAAGTTTGTTTGGCCCGGTCTGCGTAAAGCAGTTAAGGAGTGGGCAACAGCATGTGTCCCATGCCAGCGTGCTAAGGTCAACAGGCACACCAAAGCACCTTTGGAACCTTTCTCCATTCCTAGTCGGCAGTTTGATCATGTGCACGTAGACCTAGTAGGCCCTCTGCCTCCATCACAGGGTTTTACACATCTGCTGACCATGATCGACCGGACCACAAGGGGACCTGAGGTGGTTCCTCTGGCATCCACAACATCTGCAGTGGTGGCCCGGGCATTTATGTCTACCTGGGTTGCGCGTTTTGGCCCCCCCTTCAGACATTACATCTGACAGGGCCCCTCAGTTTGTTTCGGAGCTTTGGTCCACCATGGCCAAGGGTTTGGGGACTAACATCCACAGAACCACCGCTTACAACCCCCAAGCTAATGGGTTGTGTGAACGGTTTCACCGGTCATAGAAAGCTGCACTTCGTGCTACATTGACCGGTGACAACTGGATTGACCGTCTTCCGTGGGTCCTGCTGGGTTCACGTACCGCAACCAAAGAGGACCTTGGCACTTCCCCAGCTGAGCTACTTTTCGGTCAGCCTGTGCGTGTCCCCGTTGAGTTTTTGCCTGAGGCACCTCGCCACAGTCCGCTCCACCGTTGCAACATTTTTCATCTCAGGAGGATGCTTTTCGTGTCCCTGGCCCGGTACACCATTGTTTACCCAGTCATTTGTCCCTAAGAGCCTAGAGTCCTCTAAATTTGTTTTTGTCAGACACAATGCCCACAGGACACCACTACAGCCCTTGTATGATGGCCCATTTAGGGTTCTCCAACCAGGTCCAAAACACTTCCTTTTAGATTTAGGGGGTCATAATGAGACAGTCTGTATCGATAGGCTTAAACCCGCTCATGTTCTGTCAGATGATCAGGTTGTTGCGGCCCAGGCTCCTCGCAGGGGCAGACCTCCATCCACGTCGATAACGGACTGCGGTCCTCCTTCCAGAGACTCTCGACGACCAACGGAGCCAGACTCTTCTGCGGGCCCTCCTCGTCGCCCTCCGTTTCATCAGGCTGGTTCTGCAGAGCCCAGGTTCAGCCGTTCTGGTCGTTTGCTCAAGCCTAAAGTTCTGGACTAGTAATGGGCCTTACTGGGTGTTCAGGGGGGTCGTGTGTGGCGGACCACTAGGGGACTCTACTCACACCCAGAGGACAGGATTTTGTACCCAGAGGACCGTATGTTTTATTGTGAAAAGATTTATGTGTAAGGCGTGGTTTTGGCGCTTACCAGAGTTAGTTGGAGTTGAGTAAAGTGAAGTTCTGCATCCAGTTTCTGTGTCGTCTTTTCATCTCCTCCACAATTTAATATCTGGCAACTTGTCATTTTTAGCTAGCCCTTTGCTACTTTTAGCTTTTAGTCAGTCAATTTACTTGTTTTAATTATTATCTAACCTATGGCTGTCACATTTGTGACCTCTGCTCCTTGTAGCCTCACTCTTCCACCGGCCTCCCTCTCATTCACACACATGCACTCTGTCTTTGAGACAATTCTCTGTCTGTCTTATCTTTCTACACCTTCCAGGGTTTTTCTACTACTTGTGTTTCTGCTCCTATGCACACCTGACCCAAATCTAATCACTGTAGGTGTTTCCCACTTTTTATCATTAGTGTCAGTATTTAAACTGTTTTCACTCCCTTAGTATCCGCCGGGCATTAACTAACCTGCTGGTACCCTTCCATTGTGTCGTGGTCTGGCTTCCCTCTTCATGTCTGCGCCCTCCTTGTGAAGTAAGTTTTGCTGCACCGTCAGCACTTTGTTTTGTTTATATAAAATAATTTATTATTACTTATTTTACATGGAGTCTCCTGCCTCTGCCTGTACAGTCTTACTACGACTGACTTTCATTCCTCTTCTTTCAAGTCTGTACCTCCACCTTCCTAAGTTCTCTTCCACCTGTTCCCTGTTCTCACCACAGATCACAATGTCATCTGCAAACATCATAGTCCACAGTAGAGTTGCATTCAGGCCCAAAAAAATCTGACCAGCCCCAGCCCGTAGCCATCATTTCCAAACCCCACCTGACCCGACAAATTAATAGTAATTACAGGTCTGAATTCCCTTAAGCTTTGACTGCTTATACAGTTATTAACGATCAGCGGATGTACAGCTGAGTAAAGGGGGCAGAAGATCGGAGTTGAGGGGGTGTTTGTCCTTTTGTGGACATCAAAGGGCATTAAATCCATGCTTCTACCTGCATTCTGCATTATTCAAAAATTCAATGATTTTCATTGTCATTCACATCACATGTGGTACATGAGGTGGAACGAAACTATGTACATAGGGTCCCAGTTACGTCCAACAAAAATACAAATTGTAAAGAAAAACAGTAGTAAGATTCGAGACATGAATTAAGAATTATTATTATATTATTATTATTATTCAGACATGGACCCTGCTCTGACATGTCAGATATTTTGTGATCTCACCTGTTTGGGTTGTCGGCCGCGCACGTCTGCTGAGTGCAGCGGCTGAAGGAATGTCCATTTGGGCTGATGGATCGCTGGCAGTAGTTCATGTGAAGCTTAACTGAAGTTTTTACCTCTTTCAAGGCCAGTCAGCCCACAGTCCAATGGCAACATGCAGCTGGTGAATGTATGGCAAGCCATGTTACCATATAATTAGATTGTCAACTGCACGCTGATGCAATCAAATGCCTGACACAGACCCGGCCTGTACATTAAGCACATTGTTATGGCCCAGCCCTAATCTGGGTCGGGCCGGGCTCCGGGTTTGGGTTAGAAATGACAGCGCTAGTCCACGGGGATTCCTGACTGACCTCATCTGATAGTCAGTCCATCACAAGAGCAAACAAGAAGGGGCTCAGAGCTGATCCTTGATGCAATCCCACCTCCACCTTGAAGCTATCGGTCACTCCTACAAAACATCTCACCACTGTCCTGCTGTCCTCATACATGTCCTGTACCAGTCTAACATACTTTTCTGCCACTCCAGATTTCTTCATACAACACCTCTCTTGGCACTTTGTCATATGCATTTTATAAATCCACAAAGATGCAATGAATTTCTTTCTGACCCTCTCTTTACTTCTCCATTAGCATTCTTAAGCAAATATGGTATCTGTTGTGCTTTTTTTTCTCTCACAAATTATCGACTCTTGTCTGTCTTGCTTCCACAACTCTCTCCCAAATCTTCATTGTGCGACATCAACTTAATTCCTCTGTAGTTGCACTCTGTACATCACCCTTGTTCTTAAAAATGGGCACCAGCACACTTCGCCACCCTTCCTCAGGCATTTTCTCACCCTCAAATATACCATTGAGTATTTGAGTCAAAAGCCTCACTGCCATCTCTCCAAGACATTTCCAAACCTCCACTAGTATGTCAACGGGACTTACTGCCTTTCTGTTCTTCATTCTTTTCAAAACTTTCTGAACTTCACCCTCATTAATCTTTTCCACTTCCTGGTCCATTGCTTCTATGACTTCTACTCTTCTTTCACTTTCATTCTTTTCATTTATTAGCTCCTCAAAGTACTCCATCCATCTTCCCATCAACCTCGCCTCACTTGTAGAACATTGCAATTCCTATCTTTCACAAGCCTAACCTGTTGCAAATCCTTTCAAGCCTGATCCCTTTGTCTCACCAATCAAAAAAGTCTTTCTCGCCCTCTTTAGTGTTCAGCCTCCCATACAAATCATCATAAGACTTCTACTTTGCCTTTGCTACTTCCTTCTTTGCTCTACGTCCCATCTCCTTCCTGTCTCCTCTTTTCCAACCTCTCATATTTCTTCTTGGCTAACCTCTTCCTTTGAATAGCTTCCTGCACTTCACTATTCCACAACCAGGTTTCCTTATAATCTATTCTCTGTCCAGATGACACATCAAGACCCTTCCTATCAATCTCTCTAATTACTGCTGCTGTAGTAGTCCAGTCATTTGGAAGCTCTTTCTTACCACCCAGAACCTTTAAAGGAGACCACATATTGGTTTTTTTTTAATTTTTATGGTATTTCTGTGGGCTATCCAGACCATATTCATTCAATCTAATGCACAAAATAATCTTAGATAATAAAATATCCCCTTTCTAGTTATGCATTTTCTCACTTCCGTTCTAAATGACCGGTTTATGATAATGAGGTCTGAATGCCACGCCCTACAAAAATCTGTTTACATTTACTCCGCCCTCTGAAACAGCCAGTATCTCTAATATGTTGTTGTTTTAAAATTAGCTCTTTTTTATAATAATAATAATAATAATAATAATTTGTCACATTTGTCATCTGTGTATGTTTCCCATACTTGACAGACGAAATTGGTCTTCTGCCTTTAACCCAACCACCACCAGGTGGTGCAGCGAGCAGCGTAGTCGCGCTCGGGGAGCTGGAGAATTAGATGTGCACTCATAGACACCCCAAGGTGTGTAGTGGCCGGGGCCGGGGCGCGAACCCGCGTCCTTCGGGTCCCAAGTCAAAAGCCCTGCCACTACACCATCTTGGCTCCATTTGACTTACTGTTAGTGCTACTAGCTTAAAGCTCCTCTGACATCATCTTTTAACTTTCCATAAAATGGCACAACATATATATATATATATATATATTAAGATTGACCTCTGATCGTTTTTGCTAAAACAATTTGAAATGAATGAAAATTCCTCTCAAAAATAGTTTAAAATTAGCGCCGTTTTTTTTACATGGTAAATACGGATTTTCCCGTCGCGTGATTATGACGTCACATCTAGACTCGTCTCCAACGCGCACATTGAATACAATGTAGGAAGATGCAAACGCATCCGTCCAATTTAGCCATTTAAAACTTTAGATTTTAGCGGTTTGTCTTCAGAGAAGCCAAAGTTATTTCGAGTAAACAGCAGGTTATAATTTTTTTTCTGCTGCTGCTGTTTTTTGTAGACTTTTAACTTCAGGAAGTGAGCAGCTGTGTGATGAGTTACAGGAGCTGCAAGTTGAGAGGCAGAAGGAATTCTACAACATCTAAATCGTTTCCACAGCACTGAAATGGTAATATATTAATGTTTCTAATACAAGCCCAAAACCAGAAAAGTTGGCACGTTGTGGAAATCGCAAATAAAAACAGAATACAATGACTTGCAAATCTTTTTCAACCTATATTCAATTGAACACACTGCAAAGACCACATACTTAACGTTCGAACTGGTAAACTTTGTTATTTTTTGCAATTATTAGCTCATTTGGAATTTGATGCCTGCAACATGTTTCAAAAAAGCTGGCACAAGTGACAAAGAAGACAGAGAAATTTGAGGAATGCTCATCAAACACTTATTTGGAATATCCCACAGGTGAACATGCAAATTGGGAACAGGTGGGTGCCATGATTGGGTATAAAAGCAGCTTCCTTGACATGCTCAGTCATCCACATAGAAGGATGGGGCGAGGGTCACCACTCTGTGAACAAATGCGTGGGCAAATTGTCGAACAGTTCAAGAACAACTTTTCTCAACGAGCTATTGCAAGGAATTTAGGAATTTCACCATCTACGGTCCGTAATATCATCAAAAGGTTCAGAGAATCTGGAGAAATCACTACACGTAAGGGGCAAGGCCGAAAACCAACATTGAATGCCCGTGACCTTCGATCCCTCAGGCGGTACTGCATCAAAAACCGACATCAGTGTGTAAAAGATATCACCACATGGGCTCAGGAATACTTCAGAAAACCACTGTCAGTAACTACAGTTCGTCGCTACATCTGTAAGTGCAAGTTAAAGCTCTACTATGCAAAGCAAAAGCCATTCATCAACAAGATCCAGAAACGCCGCCGGCTTTGCTGGGCCCGAGCTCATCTGAGATGGACTGATGCAAAGTGGAAAAGTGTTCTGTGGTCTGATGAGTCCACATTTCAAATTGTCTTTGGAAACTGTGGACGTCGTGTCTTACGGACCAAAGAGGAAAAGAACCATCAGGACTGTTATAGGCGCAAAGTTCAAAAGCCAGCATCTGTGATGGTATGGGGGTGCATTAGTGCCCAAGGCATGGGTAACTTACACATCTGTGAAGGCACCATTAATGCTGAAAGGTACATACAGGTTTTGGAGCAACATATGCTGCCATCCAAGCGACGTCTTTTTCATGGACGCCCCAGCTTATTTCAGCAAGACAATGCCAAGCCACATTCTGCACGTGTTACAACAGCGTGGCTTCGTAGCAAAAGAGTGCGGGTCCTCCCCTGGCCTGCCTGCAGTCCAGACCTGTCCCCCATTGAAAATGTGTGGCGCATTATGAAACGTAAAATACGACAACGGAGACCCCGGACTGTTGAACAACTTAAGCTGTACATCAAGCAAGAATGGGGAAGAATTCCACCTGAAAAGCTTCAAAAATTGGTCTCCTCAGTTCCCAAACGTTTACTGAGTGTTGTTAAAAGGAAAGGCGATGTAACACAGTGGTAAATATGTCCCTGTGCCAACTTTTTTGCAATGTGTTGCTGCCATTGAATTCTAAGTTAATGGTTATTTGCAAAACAAAATAAAGTTTCTCCGTTCGAACATTAAATATATTGTCTTTGCATTCTATTCAGTTGAATATGGGTTGAAAAAGATTTGCAAGTCATTGTATTCTGTTTTTATTTGCGATTTGCACAACGTGCCAACTTTTCCGGTTTTGGGCTTTATAGTTTAAAAATTTGTCCCTTTTAAAATATCTGTTAAATATTTTAATGTTTATTCTAACATACGTTCTGAAAAACATCATTCATATTTCCAGTTGAAATTTGCATGTTTACATGCACTAAATGTTCACTAAAAATAAAAATAAAATGTTTATATGTCAATCATTAAATTTAAAAATAAATTTATATCAAATACCGTCAAAAAACATAAATTTCCATAGCTGTTTTAATAAAAATATCAGTTTGTGTTTTCAGGTCTCCAGTCCATCACAGGGACACCTGGACAGGTCTCCAGTCCATCACAGAGACACCTGGACAGGTCTTCAGTCCATCACAGAGACACCTGGACAGGTCTCCAGTCCATCACAGAGACACCTGGACAGGTCTCCAGTCCATCACAGAGACACCTGGACAGGTCTCCAGTCCATCACAGAGACACCTGGACAGGTCTCCAGTCCATCACAGAGACACCTGGACAGGTCTCCAGTCCATCACAGAGACACCTGGACAGGTCTCCAGTCCATCACAGAGACACCTGGACAGGTCTCCAGTCCATCACAGAGACACCTGGACAGGTCTCCAGTCCATCACAGAGACACCTGGACAGGTCTCCAGTCCATCACAGAGACACCTGGACAGGTCTCCAGTCCATCACAGAGACACCTGGACAGGTCTCCAGTCCATCACAGAGACACCTGGACAGGTCTCCAGTCCATCACAGAGACACCTGGACAGGTCTCCAGTCCATCACAGAGACACCTGGACAGGTCTTCAGTCCATCACAGAGACACCTGGACAGGTCTCCAGTCCATCACAGGGACACCAGGACAGGTCTTCAGTCCATCACAGAGACACCTGGACAGGTCTTCAGTCCATCACAGAGACACCTGGACAGGTCTCCAGTCAAGACATCTCAGCTGCATTTTTTTGACCAAACAGGACGGTTTAAATCAAACGGATTCATAAAGATGCATCTAAAATTTTTTTTTTTTTAAATAAATGTAAATTTACAACAAAATAAAAAAATCTTGATGGATAAAAATACACAAATAAAAACTAGTTAAAAATATACAAGCATTAATTTTGGCACCATATGCAGATTCTATAAGATTTCATCAAAAACAAACCTTTAACAATTTTAATAAAAACTGAACAAGTCAAAAGGATGCTGGTTTACTTTCTTTCCTAAACATGTCACCATAAAACATTTTTTAGTTTGTAGCCTTAAAAAAGACAACACTCAAATGAAGCATCACAAAATGTTTATTCTCATAGTTTGAATGAGCTAGTTTTCACTTTAACAGCAGGGTCGTGTTCTCCCTCTTCGTTTCTGTTGTTTTAGTTCTCCATGGGCAAGAAGAGTTGAACAAAGAGACGTGTCAGCGGATTCGGATGACGTGTAGGGAGATTTGATCACATCATCCAACACCTTAAACAGAAAAGCGGGGCTTTGTTATATATGTACCAGTAATAAAGTATTTATATGATTTAAAAAAATTGGGGTGAATATCATTTATTGTTTGAATTGACAGGTTTCCAGTCCATCACAGGGACACCTGGACAGGTGTCCAGTCAAGACATCTCAGCTGCATTTTTTGGACCAAACAGGACGGATGAAATCAAACAGATTCAAACATCTAAAAGTGTTTTTGTTTAAAATAAATGTAAATTTACAACAAAATAAAAAAATATTGATGGATAAAAATACACAAATAAAAACTAGTTAAAAATTTCAGAACGTATGTTAGAATAAACATTAAAATATTTAACAGATATTTTAAAAGGGACTAATTTTTTAAACTATAAATTAATGTTGAATAATTATTAGAAACATTAACTAATATATTACCATTTCAGTGCTGTGGAAACGATTTAGATGTTGTAGAATTCCTTCTGCCTCGTCAACCTGCAGCTCCTGTAAGTCATCACACAGCTGCTCACTTCCTGAAGTTAAAAGTCTACAAAAAACAGCATCAGGAGAAAAAAAATTATAACCTGCTGTTTACTCGTTGATTGCTCTCTGAAGACAAACCGCTAAAATCTAAAGTTTTAAATGGCTAAATTGGACGGATGCGTTTGCATCTTCCTACATTGTATTCAATGTGCGCGTTGGAGACGAGTCTAGATGTGACGTCATAATCACGCGACGGGAAAATCCGTATTTACCATGTAAAAAAAACGGCGCTAATTTTAAACTATTTTTGAGAGGAATTTTCATTCATTTCAAATTGTTTTAGCAAAAACGATCAGAGGTCAATCTTAATATATGTTGTGCCATTTTATGGAAAGTTAAAAGATGATGTCAGGGGAGCTTTAAGATAACTTACCGAAAGCCGTCTGCGCGTGCCACCATTTGCAGCTCCTTTTAGCATGCGCGTAGCCAGGGGAGGTTCGCTGGGTTCGAACGAACCGCCCACTTTGCCTATGAAGTCCCATCTAGTCATTCTATGAGGGGCGGTTTGTTTATAATAAATGTTTACCTTAAAATATAGACACGTCCTGGTAGCTCATTGGAAACTCATTGCGCCGTTAGCTGCTCCTAACCTTTTTAGTCATTCTATGAGGAGCGGTTCATTTATAATAAATGTGGACCTAAAAATATAGACACGTCCAGGTAGCTCACTGGAAACGCAATGTGCCTTTAGCTGCTCCTAACCTTATCTAGACCTAGTGGGTTCGAATCCCACAAGGTATGACTTTTTATTTATTTTATTTTTTAGATTATTTATTCATTCCAGATTAAAAAAACACAAGAAAACTATTTACAAAACAACAAGAAATAAAACAATACATGAAATGAAAGGAAGCAGAAGAAGAAAATAAGAAGAAAATAATCTTATTATATCAGATATAATAAGATTATTTTCTTCTTCTGCTTCCTTTCATTTCATATATTGTTTTATTTCTTGTTGTTTTGTAAATAGTTTTCTTGTGTTTTTTTAATCTGGAATGAATAAATAATCTAAAAAAAAAAAAAAGTCATACCTTGTGGGATTCAAACCCACTAGGTCTAGATAAGGTTAGGAGCAGCTAACGGCACATTGCGTTTCCAGTGAGCTACCTGGACGTGTCTATATTTTTAGGTCCACATTTATTATAAACGAACCGCCCCTCATAAAATTCTGGCTACGCCTATGTTTTAGCATTAGCCCACCTCCGAGGCTAAAGATAGCTTTTCCTCCTCCGGCACACCGCCAGCTCCGCTCGTTGCATGCAGCACTTTTGGGAGCGTTCGCTGCTTCAGTCCACACACACACAAAGTTCACCGAGTGTCTCCAGTTAATTTATCCGTATGAGGCAACCTCTGACCGGACCCCACAGACCTCAAAAGCCAGCAGTTCCCAGCAGCTCCCGCACGCAGATGGTGCTTTCGCCGGCGGTCTGCTCGTTTTATTTCTGCCGGCTGCGCGTTGGGAGCGATCGCAAAAAATTGAACTAAAATGTAAAAATAACAATTCTACTTTATTTATAAAGCCATTTAAAACAACCACAGCTGCAACAAAGTGCTGTACACATGAAATTAAGAACATTTAAACAAAAGATGAGATGAAATCAGGAATCAGGTAAGGGGCTGGACTCAGGTTTGGGGTGGGTTGTGGCTAGCGGCTTGTGACGTCACAAGCCGCAGGATTTGAAAACGAGACAAATCTATCACAGACAAATAAATCTACTTAGAGTAAATATACGTCAGATATAAGTCAAATATAAGTCAGGCTCGTTTCCAGTGAGAGTTGGACTCCGCCAAGGTTGCCCTTTGTCACCGATTCTGTTCATAACTTTTATGGACAGAATTTCTAGGCGCAGCCAAGGTGTTGAGAGGATCCGTTTTGGTGGCCTTAGAATCGCTTCTCTGTTTTTTGCAGATGATGTGGTCCTATTGGCTTCATCAGATCGTGATCTACAGCTTTCGCTGGAGCGGTTTGCAGCCGAGTGTGATGCGGCCGGGATGAGGATCAGTTCCTCCAAATCCGAGGCCATGGTCTTGAGCCGGAAAAGGGTAGCATGCCCTCTCCGGGTCGGGGATGAGGTCCTGCCCCAAGTGGAGGAGTTTAAGTATCTCGGGGTCTTGTTCACGAATGAGGGAAAACTGGAGCGTGAGATCGATAGGCGGATAGGTGCAGCATCCGCAGTGAAGCGGGCGCTGTACCGGTCTGTCGTGGTGAAGAGAGAGCTGAGTCGAAAGGCAAAGCTCTCAATTTACCGATCGATCTACGTTCCCACCCTCATCTATGGTCATGAGCTTTGGGTTGTGACCGAAAGAACGAGATCTCGGATACAAGCGGCTGAAATGAGTTTTCTCCGCAGGGTGTCTGGACTCTCCCTTAGAGATAGGGTGAGAAGCTCAGTCATCCGGGAGGGACTCGGAGTAGAGCCGCTGCTTCTCCACATCGAGAGGAGCCAGTTGAGGTGGCTCGGGCATCTGGTTAGGATGCCTCCTGGACGCCTCCCTGGTGAGGTGTTCCGGGCATGTCCCACCGGGAGGAGACCCAGAGGAAGACCCAGGACACGCTGGAGGGACTATGTTTCTCGGCTGGCCTGGGAACGCCTTGGGATTCCCCCAGAGGAGCTGCTCCATGTGGCTGGGGAGAGGGAAGTCTGGGCCTCCCTACTTAGGCTGCTACCCCCGCGACCCGACCCCGGATAAGCGGACGAAAATGGATGGATGGATAGAGTAAATATACCACTGGGTACATTTCTTTGGTCCCAGGACTGTTTTTTTTATGAAGTACATACCCAAAGTTGAGTAAAAAACCCATTAAAAAGTGAATTTTGAATATGAGGTCCCCTTTAACAAACAGCGCTTCTCTGAACTCACAATATTCTTCTTTCCTTATTGTCCATAATTTTGTCTTCTTCTCTGATTTTACATATTTTTCTCTTCTTCTCAACAACAAGTCATTCTACACACAACCATCCGATGCCGTCTGGCCACATACTCCCCTGCCACAACCTTACAGTTCCCAATCTCCCTCAGGTTCCCTTTCAGTTGGTCTCTCGGTGCAACATACTTGCTATGGGAATTGCGCCCCCGTGCGATTACCTGAAGGAATATACTCACGCCTTTACGGCCAGGGGTTTCACTGCTGCGCCAGAGGCCCCGCCCTCTGGTTACTTAAGCGGCTTGCGCCCCTCCATCTTTCTCTTTTTTGCCCTTCACCTCGCTTAAACCTGAACTACCTCTTCGCGGGACTTCTCTGTTGCTTCATCGCTCAACCAGAGGTGAGCTTGCTCCCTACACAGAGCGCACAGAGAATTATTCCTGCGTACTACTGGAATAGCGAAAGCTAGTCCGGCACTTTTCTCTTAACCCCGAAGTATTTTCTTCTCCTCTCTCTACAGGTTGCTTCGCTCGACAACGCTAACTACGCCAGAAGAAAAAAGCTACCTCGCTAACTCCTAGCGAAGTAGCCAGCGAAAGCGACGCGACGTAGGAGACATTTCAAGGAAAAAGAAAGAAGATTCTGGAAGGACTCGCTCGCCTCATCTCGGACATGCCTCCGGAGAAAGAAAAACGAAAGGCGAGACTTCCAAGGAAAACCAGCAGGACGGCAAGCCTAACTTTGCGCGCCTGTCCCAGCGGATGTGGCTTTTCCCTCGCAGCAACGACACCCACGAGGCCTGTCCAGTCTGCTTGGGTATGCTTCATGCAAAAACAGCACTGGATATGCCCGACTTTTTTCCACACTGCAGCCTCATGCTGTATGCGGTGCTACGGCATCGGGTTGACCTCGTCGCCAAGGCCATGGGCTCTTCAGCGACACCAGCGGATGCGGAAACCACGGAGCCCCTCACTCCCACGCCAGAGCTCGAGAACATGGTTCTACATGACAGCACACGTGTCGAATGGGGCAACAGCCCTGATGTGCTGGCTCCCATGGTGGACCTAACAGTCAAATTCGACACCCGGGGCATGATGAACGAGGACGAGATCTCGACTTCAGTCTCGGGCGAATTTTCAACAGAGGAGGCGGACGTGGAACTAGAGGATCAGGGTGAAGATCTCTCCCAGACCCCAGTACCTGTGCTCCCAGAAACTGACTTTTCCATCCCTGCTCTGTTCGACTTGTGCCACAGAGCAGCGGACGCGCTGCACATCCCATGGCATGAACCTCCGCCTCGCCAACAGGTCACGAGGCTGGCAGGAAACTATTTCTACTCGAAGCAGCAGGCCGCCACAAGGCAAAAGATGCCCGTGTTCCCGTATTTTCTGACAGAACTAGCACGCACTTGGACTCAGCCACGAGCCCCTATCCTTCTCCCCCTCTCACAGTTCCTCGACGTGGATGGGATGGATGAAGTGGGAATAGCTAACGTGCCTCAGATCGAGGACACTCTAGCGTCTCACCTGGCTCCTAAATCATCAGGAACAAAACCAACTCTTCCCAGCAAGGCTTGCCGAGCCTCGGCGTCTCTTCTCAAGAAATGCTACAGGGCTCAGGGACTCGCGGCACGCGCCATGAACGCGTTCGCATTAATGCAGGCTTACCTAGCCAAAAAAACTGCAACAGCTCCAAACAACAACGGACAAGCAGGCGGCTGCTGAATTGCTGGATGAAGCCAGCAAAGCAACAGACTCAGTGCTCCGTATGATGGGGACAGCTGCTGTTGCACAAGGCAGGGGAATGGCGGAAGTGGTCATCATGATCCGCCACCTCTGGATGACTCTGACGGATCTCCCGGAGGGACAAAAGGTGCCTTTTCTTCACCACTCAATAGAGCCGGTGGGATTATTTGGTAAAGCTTTGGAGCGAATTCAGACCAAGCTGGACCAAAGACGCAGACAGGCCAAAGCTCTCCGGGTGGGCATTCCCCAGAGAAGTTTCGCTCCCCCAAGGGAGTCTGCTGGTAGCAGACCTGCACAACCTCGGCACCACTCAGCAACCCGTGCCCCGCCGCAGAAGCGGCCAGTATACTAGGAGGAGCCCAGGCAAAGACCCCCGCAGGGCCCACCTCGTACCGAGCACACATGGAGCAAAAACAGGTTTGTCCCCCGCCAGACGACCAAACACAGGGACTCCTCGGCGAATCGTGACAACAGAAAGAACCGTGCCTGATGAACCAGGTCCACGTGTCCACATTGCAGGGTCACCCGCCCACGTGGTAACGGGAATGATCCCTTCATATCCAGACTTTGCTTGTAACATAGTACAATCAGCTGGTTTATTTACAGCATGCACAAATCATGCTTTCTCTGCTCTGAGTGACATAAAATCATGTACGTCATTACACATAAGCACGAATAAAGTTCATGAAACAGCTCCTCTCTGTTTTATTGACCAAAAAAAACAAAAACACAAACAACAACAACACAGAACAGGTCTTCTGACCTTCAAGCCGTCATAAAGAGAGAGGGCCTTTTTCCCCCTCTCTCTCACGGCCCACGGGGTATTAGCATAATTGATAAGCCCCAGCAGAATGTCTTTGCAATGAGCAGACGCAAAGGCATCTGCAACCCCCCCCCCCACTCCTCTCAGGAAGACAGGTGAGGAGGGTCACATGCTCAAGCCCTAGTTCCATTGTGAACAATGGGAGAGCCAATACACTAACCAGAGGAACACGTGACATGTCAGCTCCTCAGAGAGGCAAGCTGACAAAGTCTGACAATGGAGGGGCTTCATCAGACGTCCTCAGGCAGCTACAAATTTCACACCTTCACAACAATGACTGTGTTCAACCGGTTGTGAATAAAAACAAACCTGAGCCAAATCAGATTTCTCTTCCTGTTTTCCAAGAGGAACTGAGCTCCTTATCATCAAATAATCTCAAGTCTGCCAAACCAGGAGGCACATCTTCACACTCGCACAGTGCAGCTGTTCCTTTGTTATTAACGAGGGACATGAAATGCTCGAGCAGTATTTAGACAACACATCTCTCCCCATTCTGTGCTGATCCAAAACTGCTTTCAAAAATAATTCCCCCAGGGGGTGATGCACGGACCTCTGTCAGTTTGCCTGGTACCAACACTCCATTAAAGCAAAGGACCAGTAAACTGGACCATCCCAAGAAAAGGATTGGAGTTAGGAGGTCTGCTCGTTTACATAACTCGCAGCCTCACGACAAAACTCCAGATTTGGAGGAGGAAAATATATTTTCCGCTCACAACCTGTCTAATAAAGTTGACAGACTACATCGGCCCTCAATTAACCCTGAGCAGGGTAACTTGGGAGCACATCAACAAGAAGGCCTTCCCAATCTGGTTGACCCCCAGAGGTTAACAGCTTCTGTGTCACCAGAAGGGACAATACAACCACCTAGGCCAGGAACTACCAAAAGCCTCAGCTTGTTGGCTGAAAAGAACAGGTTGATGGCGTCAGGCTTGCCAGGAAATGTGGTATTGACCATACAAAATGTCCGTGCTGGTTCAACACAATCTTTATACGCACAAAAGTGGCGCATTTTTGAAGTCTGGTGCTCAGAAAGAAATATTATTTCTTATGCATGCGACTTGGCTCAACTCCTAACTTTCCTTCAGGATTTACTGGAAAAAGGTCATTCTTATTCAACGATTAAAGATTTCCTATCAGTGATCTCAGCCTGTCATGAAGGCTGGGGACACAAGACACCCGGAGTACATCCAATCATAATAAGGTTTATGAGGGGTGTCTTTCGGACCAAACCACACAACAGGACCCTGACCCCAGGTTGGAATCTTGGCCTGGTTCTGAGGGCTCTATGTGACCCTCCATTTGAGCCACTGAGCAAAGTTAAGATAGATTTACTATCTTATAAAACTGCTCTACTCCTGACACTTTGCTCGGCGAAACTCGTGGGTGACCTCCACGTATTGTCTGTACATCCAATGGGTACCAGATTCGTCCCTGAAGGGTCAAAGGTCACCTTAAGGCCTAATCTCGCATACACCCCCAAGGTCTTGACCTTGAACCACAGGAGTCTAGACTTTGATCTCTCCTCCTTTCCACCGGCCCCTGTCCTCACTCAGGAACAGGAAAGGCTACAGGCTCTCTGCCTAGTGAGGGCTTTACGCACCTACATGCAGAGAACAGCTGAATGGAGGAAAACAAACCAACTGTTCGTCTGCTTTGCAGCACCTGCTACAGGGAGAGCCCTATCAAAACAACGCCTCTCACATTGGGTGACTGAGGCCATTAAGAGGGCCTACAGTAGAAAACGTCAACAGGTACCCTCTGGAGTGCATGCTCACTCCACTAGGGGCTTGGCCACTTCCTGGTCATTATTTAAGGGTGTGCCAGTCGCAGACATCTGTGCTGCTGCGAATTGGAGCTCATTAAATACTTTTGCAAAGCATTACAGTTTGGATGTTACTGCAGGTGACGTCACTCAGGCTGTCCTTTCTAACACACAGTAGAAAGTAGCCTTGAGGTGCCTGTTGGTCACAGGCAGACGTTCACTCTAGCATGCATTTTACTGAGCATTTCAAGGGCGTGAGTGGATTACGTTCCCATAGCAAGTATGTTGCACCGAGAGACCAACTGAAAGGGAACTGAAAGTTATGCACCATAACTCATGTTCCCTGAAGGAAGGGAATGAGGTGCAACATAGCTGGCCCTTTTCAATGCTTAAAGCTTGGTGAAGTGCAAACTTTGGAGAAAGATGGAGGGGCGCAAGCCGCTTAAGTAACCAGAGGGCAGGGCCTCTGGCGCGCCGGTGATGCCCCTGGCCGTAAAGGCGTGAGTATATTCCTTCAGGTAATTGCGCGGGGGGCGCAATTCCCATAGCAAGTATGTTGCACCTCGTTCCCTTCCTTCAGGGAACATGAGTTATGGTGCATAACTTTCAGTTTCCTCTTCTACACAGAATGTAGTTTACTTATGTATTCCTTCCTCCACTCTTTTAGGTCACTATGTTCTTCCCTCATTTTAGAATTATGTTTTGACTCCAGCCATTTCCATTCGCTTGGCAAAATTCACCACCATCTGTCCTTCCTGATTTTTTTCCCTCTTGATACCAAACCTACCCATCACCTTCTCATCCCCTCCGTTTCCTTTACCAACATGTCCATTCAGGTCTGCTCCAATCACCACTCTTTCCTCCCTGGGAATACTCTATCACTTCATCCAGACCCTTCCAAAATGTATCTTTCTTCTCTACATCACATTCAACCTGTTGAGTTTAACCACGGACTACTTTTAGCATTAGACTTTCTACTTTTACCTTCAGGCACATCACCCTATTTTACACTTTTCTTTCACCTCTACTAAATTATTTGTCATCTTCTCCTTCAGGACCACCCCTACGCTATATATTGTTCCACCCACATCAAGGTAAAACAGTTTAAACTCTGTCCCAATGCTGTAAGCCTTACACTTTGTGTTTTGGACACATAAAATATCTTCCTTCCTTGTCTGCATCATATCAGCCAGCTCTCTACATTTGTCTGTCATTGGCCCCATATTTAGAGTTGCAACCCTCTGTAATGATTGAGGGTTGAGTTTCACTAAGTTGCCAACACACTGAGAAGTTTTAAAATGTTTATTATAAAATAGAAGGCTGGATCGGGTTTCACAACTAGAGCTAACAGGAGAGGAGAAAGTTAGCAACTGGGGTGAACAGAGGTTAGGCTTTGACTTTGAATGAGTTG
>JBBPBX010000044.1:32947-57256 GCA_038048925.1 Garcialebias charrua | reverse complement strand
TTTGTCAGGAAATTGATCAGTTAATTGTTGTGGAATGCTACAAGACTAAAGATGAAGACCTGTTCTGCTGAAAATTGACCTTTTCGAGCTTTAAACTAACCACTAGCGGAGTCCTGCAGTGTGAGAGCCTTCTTTGGTGTTTTCACTCTTCATTGCTGCACTAGTTGCAGCTCAGATCACACTGTGTTTTTCTGTGACTCGTGTTCAGATTTTGATATTGTAGTAGTTGGGACGGATCCACCCCAACACATATTGTGAACTCTAAAACATATTATTTACTTCCTTTGATTAAAGCTTTAGCTTAAACTGTCTGTCTGGACACATTTTGCCGGGACTTTCGGAAATTAATCTTTGGATATGTCTGCAAGTGACTGCCATTTGGAGTCGGTCCATTTCAAGATGAAAACCACAGCTATTGTAGCCAATATCAAAAACCCTGCTATAACTCAACTAAAATGTATAGCTGTTGAGCTAAAATATAAAGTGGTAGTAGCTGCTAGTCACCCACAACACTTTACTGTAAATGACAGCTTGTGATGTTGCATAAAATGCGCGTTACCTTATTTTCAAAATTAAAAAAATTGGCTGACATGCATTCCTTCAAATAATACTGTCTTTAATCTGATTAGATTTAGCTGTTTGTAGTTAAAAAAGGCTACATGTATTCACTGTAGTTCACTGTAAAATATTCTGAGCTAGTCATAGTAACTCTCCATATTTGTCTTAACTGTGATTGAAATTCCTCCCATCATTTGATGCACGTCTAATATTTAGCTCTTTGCCATTGAGGTTGTTACAGATTGGTCACAGAAATGTGATTAAACAATTTATGAAATGAAAAGACTTAAAGGCCTCAGCACAACATGTGGAGCAGCTCCACAATAATCCATTATTGGAAGCTCTGGCACCCAAGCCGCAGTGATGAAAAAATAAAATAAAACAGAATAGACCATGCTATTTCTGCTGTTTTTTTTTTTTTTTTCAATAACCTTGTCAAAAAGGATAAGCCAATGGGGCAGTGAGAGATTGTTGCCTCCCTTTGAAGGACAAAAAGAAATGTTTTGTTGTTTAACGTGAAGGAAGGCTGCCGTTTGTCAAATGCTGGATGAGTGCTCATGCATAATTAACTGGTGGCACGCTTGTTTGCACACAAGCCTGGCCATCTTTGGGCATACTTGCACTAATGGCTCTCTTCACAGAGGAAGAGTAAATCACTGAAATTATTTTGCAGATGTATAGATTGTGTTGATGCAATTATTGTGATTGTCCTGGCAGTGCCTTTATTTAATCACAACAATGGGCCTAAATTGTTCAAACATAGCAGGTCGTATAAAAAAAATATACTGAAGGAAAAATACATTTATCATATTATCTTGTGAACATATATTTATAAGAATAAATGTTTTTTTAAACATTTCCTTAGGATAAAAGTATAGTTCATTTTGTTAGATGATAATTTGTTCTGGACGACTGAGAATCTTCACCAGTATATCATTTGTTCTGTTGTAAAAGAAAAGAAAAGAAAAGCACATCATGCATTGTTTTGGGAATCAACAGCAGCATGTTCTGTAAAATCATAGCAAATGTGGTTAATTCAGGCTGATAACCTCACAAATTTGTAAGAAATTCTTAAGCAAATCAAAAGCATGGTACTCATTAAAGGAATGCATTTCACCTGCTGGCTTTATTTCAAGATGGCCACCACAGCCACATCTTGCAGCATATGTTAGAGCTCAGAGTATGTACTGAATTATGCATGCATGCATTGCTCCCTGTCAAATTCAGAATTGAATTCAAAATCTTCTAACCTACAAAGCCATCAACGACCTAGCTCCATCTTATGTTAGAGATCTTATTTTTCTGTATGTTCCTAACAGAGCCCTTCACTCTCCGACTGCAGGCTAACTTGCGGTATAGAGTTTCCAAAAGCAGAACTGGAGGAAGATCTTTGAGTTATCAGGCTCCTCTCTGTGTCTTGGCGCTATATAAATAAACGCAATTGAATTGAAGATGACCCACAGCTACGGCTACACCAAGTAACATACAAATTTTGTTGTTTTAATTTTAAGTAAGTTGTAGCTGTGCATTAATACCAATGAGCTGTTGCAGCCATTTTGAATCGGGCTGACTACAAATCTTAATCAGTTGTGTTGATTCCTTACAGTTTCTTTACAATCACTCAGCTCGTCCATGAGAAGTTTTGTTCACAGACAGAGTTGATGCCAGCAATTACAAGTTTTAGGACGACACTCTTGTGCAATCTGTAGTGCTTAGAGCATGTGTTGGGGATTACTGTCGGCTACTACCACACCAAATTTCAGCTCAATTTATGTAAAATAGGTTGATGTGTACCGGTAGTAATCTTTGTGTTTCATAAAGTCAATTGGCTGGAGGCCATTTCAAGTTTTCACCCAATGTTAATCAATTTTATACGTACGTCCGGTAATTATGTTATGAAAGTTTAATTAAAATCTATTATGTGGTTTATGATTTATTTTGCCAATGCTATAGACAAATGAACATGCTCATGCACAAGCACACATGCACGCATGCACAAACACGAGCAACAGCTTTATCCCTCTGCTTCGCTTGTCCTGGTGGACGGTAAAAACAAAGTTTACAATGAAATGTGTTTGAATTAAGTGTGATCGATCAAAATCCATGTGTTAATATAATTCAAAATGCAGCTACATTTTCAAACTAAACAGTATTTCATTTAGGCTTTTATTTGCTTTAAAAATGAGCTTTTAAAGTGAATCAGGTGGAATCAGCTGGCACTTAGCCTCCAATAGTTTTTATTTGTCTTGGCCAAGTAAATGATTAGTTTATGGCCTTTTTGTTTTCATGTTCTAACCAGTTCAAGCAAGATAACAGCTTTGTAATGCTCTCAGTGACACTGGTGTGTGTGGAGCAGACCTGTCCATATGGGATACGTTTCTCACCTCTACACTGCTGTTTGTGTTTTGGAAAAAAAGAGAATTTGGAGTAAAAGCAAAGAACTCAGGGAAAAGATATGTGGAAAACTGTACAGTAATATAAACACAAGCAAATGAAGTTGGCTTGTGGTACAAAGATTTAAAGAAAGCACAAAATATCCTTTAAAACCACCTTGGCAGGATGGTTGCATACAGTAGATTACTTGATCCAACAGAGAGATGTAATTGTCTAGTCTTTGCTGATGGCAGGTAAATATGTAATAATGATGGAATCGACAAAGTTTGAACTGACGAACAAATTGTGATTAGAAACTGAACGGTTATGATGAGGGGAAATGGATTGAACAACAAAGTGCAACTAAACCGACAACAGAACAAGCAAACAATTCAAGGCCTCACTGTTCATGAAAGAAAGCTCATTGCCCACCATCTTTTATGCAAAAGTTTTAAACTAAAATCCTCTTATGTTGATAATTGACAGAGTTGTAGTAGTTTTGGACAAAATCTTGACCAAAACCTTATCAGCAATCTATTAATGCTCATAGTATGTGATGTGAAAGATACTCAGCTACACAGTCCATTTTTTGCTGAGTGTCTGTAGAACTGATTGCATTAAACCCATTTTTTATGTTGGATAAGATTGATTAGCTGTGGTGGCCATCTTGAATTGGGTTACCTCCAAAATCCAATCAGTGGTAGTTGTCCATTAGGGCTGGGCAATATGGATCAAAATTAATCTTAAAAAAAAAAGAAAAAAAAGAAAAGATAAATTGCGATACACAATATATTTATAAATCAATATTTTTGTTATTTCCATTAAGTCATAACTAAAATAAATTTCTGAGTCAAAGCTTTGTCCCAGTTGTCGCACAGGCACATTTATTAACCGTACAAAATAAATTTCTAATAAATAAACTATTTACCTATATTAGTTAGTTTTTAGATATTTATTTACATATATTAAATAATAATCCTCCCCAGCTGCAATGCTTTTATGATGTTAGTAAGTGTGTGTGTGAAGCAGCAGTGAGGGGCTGTTTGTATTTGATGGAGGATTTTTAAACACCTTCACCTTCAACACGAACCACACAAGAAGAGAGACAAGAATTAATTTTCAGAGCAGTAGACTTTGAAAATGGGAGATCACCTCAAGACACTTTGAAACAAGTTTCAAAAGTGTTTGAGATCAAATCCAAATTGGAAAGTGCGTACTGGCTTTTTATTCTCTCAAAGGTTGGACAATAATGAGTAACAGGATGACAGTTTCAGATAGCACATGGAAAACGTGGCAGTGTAAAAACAAACAATAACGTAATGTTAAAACCTTATCTGTGATTAAAACGTGAGTGTGGCAATGCCAAAACAAACAATAACGTAATGTCAAAACCTTATCTGTGATTAAAACATGAGCTGGCCTAATCAGTGTTTTTGTTCTGTGTGCATGAGGCAACAAGTTGTGTTCTTCAGAGATGTTTTGTTTCATACAGAAAGACTTTTAGTAAAGCAAACTGGTTAATGATTCATCTCATGATGATGATTGATCATGAATGATTCATCAGAATACATTAAAGTAATAAGTTTAAATGATCAATGTTTGAACTCTCTAACATATCCGTCCTCTTTATCATTTAAACTGGTTACAACTTAATCAGATGAAACGATCATTGAGGCGCACAGCAAAAATGAGTTCTTTATGAACTAAGGTCCTTTATGGACTCAAACCAAAAGAAAAACAACAAAAAATGAGAAAAAGAATCACTCTGCATTTTCTTTTTAGGCTAATTCATCATGTTTTTCAGACATGGTACTACACAAATAAAAAGAAGGCAATTGTCAGGATTGGAGTGCAGATTCTCAGCAGGAGGTGCCACCATGGTCCGGAGGTGAACCATGACCATGGGTTGAAAGGGTCTGTTCCTTTAGTCCCACTCTCAACATAGTTCGCTCAGATCGTGCAAAGCATCGTGGATGTCTCCTCCTGTTCCTGATTCGTCTGGGATGTAGGTACAGCACGATTCGCCAATAATTTTACACACGCCTCCTCATGATGCAGTCAGGAGATTGAGAATGTCAGTTTTGTAGGATCATCTCTCCCATTGCTTTCAGCTCTCCCAGAGTTCCATTTGCTGATTTGTAGGTGTCGTTGATGAGGCGGGGAGGGCATACCTGTTGATTCCAACCGACTCCTACCCATGGGAAAAGGCTCTGGAAGAGCTTTTTCCCCTCCATTCCAGATCTTGAATTCCCATGGGACGCCGGTGCTGGTGGTGAGCCCTCCCCATCTTGTTATCTCAGGCATTGCAGAGCATTTTGTCCTGTGAGCTGAGGGTGTCAGTAGCTTCCTCAGCACAGGCGTCGGGTTGGATAGGGGGACCAAAGCACAAAGGCCCCCCCAATTAGGTGGCAATGCTGTATAGGCTCTGTGTCCACACAAGAAATACCAGTCAGTTAAAACACGAGCCTTTGTCACCTGGCACTGCAATGCTACGGTGGTGGTTTCTTGTCGTCCTCTTGTTGGGTTGCTGATGTTGAAAGTCCTTTGTTCAAGGAGGTGTGTGCAATCGATGACATCTTCTGACTCGAGGCAGTTGGCGTTTTCATCCCAAAACGCTTGGCGGCAGATGTGTCATGGTGATCAGTTCGATTCCCGGTCAGGGAAGAGAGGAGGGGCCGTGTGCAGATGAACACAGATGTGAGAAAAATAACTAAATGGATTTTTTTGCCTAATTATAATGCAACGTAGAAATATAGACATAGATGATAGAGCCCCATTCTTATATCGTGTATGAAATTATTTCTTATATCGTGTATGAAATTATTTCAATACTTTTAAAACATCGGTATATTGACCAGCCCTATTGTCCATAAAGTTAATAATTTCTGTCGGTTTTATAAAATTTGATTCAGTGATTCGTGAGATATTTTGCTAACAGAAAGACAAGGTTGACTCTAAATGTTGGTGCCAAAGTTGGAAGCAAAACAGTCACACAATGTGTCGAGCATTGAATAGAAGTTGGGGATTACTCTCAGCCACTACTACTTCAAAATATAGCTTAATATCTTTAAAGTTAACAAAATTACATCTACTTTCATGGTCTCTTACATCACTTAGCTGTGGCGGCCATCTTAAATCTGATAGATTTCAAATGTTAAATCGGTTATAAAAGTATGTTCAACAATTATTTTTTGAGAATTTCTCTAAATTTTGTCATGCTGGTTCATGAGATATTTTCTTTACAGATATCATCTGTTACAAAGTACAATCAGGTTAAATATCATCACCTGCTTTTTGCCTTTCACTGGTGGGTGATAAACCAAAATACTGACTGATTCAACCACACTTTAGTGCACTGCGTGTATTTATAAACCTTTACTGTGAGTCAACCACACTTTCATTTTCAACAAAAGGTGTGCACCTCCCTTTCTCTCCCCCAATATTTGATGAAAATCAGAATTATTAAAACAAATTTACATCTGAACTCAGGCGCATGATGTTTAGACAAATGACTGTAGCTGTGAATGGAGATCACGACTATGTCACTGAAGTAATTTGAATTATTATGCAAGGTCCATCAAAAAAGCTGTTCCTGGAATATGGCGTCCAACAAGTCGAAGTCGAGCTTTGAGGCAACAATGAAACATGCCAGTCTGGATGTGAAAGCTGCTACGTGGAAATCGTCTACTCTTCTTAGCAGCTGATTCTGAACTGTGTTTCTGTAGCACTAATGAGAACAAGGGAAGGTGCTCGCCGATGATCCCAATACAAAAGTGGAGTCAGAAAAGAAGTGACAGCTGAAAAGCAGCAGGTGAAATTACCCCTCACCAAGAAATCTGTGCAGCCTTTAGAAACATGGATCACGGCTTCACAAATGACACATCTTTCATTCATTCAGAACAGGAGGGGAAGCGGAGTTTAGTTGTGACGATGCCCTTTCTTAAAGGTTTGACCAAATGAACGCAGGATCAAACTGGCTTTTGTTTGCCAAATTTTTAAATCCTCTCTTTTGGCCTGGTTTTCATTGGGCAAACAATAAATCACCATAAGCTTCTGAGTGAAAATACTGAAAATGAAGGGCGACATTGTGTAAGGAATTATTCTAACCTCAATACAACATTTTACATGTTTACTTTGCAAAGTAATCTTCCTCTCTTTTTATTTGTATTACATGTTGTTGCCTTATTTAAAGTAAATGTTCTTTTAAAGCCTTTCTGTCTTCATCTGCTGTTCAACGAGACAACCTAAATAAATGCAGAACATCGTTACTCAACATTCAGATAAATTGTTTTATTTTGTTTATGAAAAATATGAACATGTTACAATTAAACTCCATATTTTGATTGCATACATGTTTATGCAAGTTATGATTATAGTATTCAAAAGAATAGTTCAGATCTTTTGAAGTCGGATTCTGTGCAAAGGCTGTGATCAACAAATATCTTACCTGTTTTAGATAGATTCTTAAATGACCTCAGTTTGCAGGAGCAGAGTTTAAATTTCTCCCAACTGATGAACTCATGGCAATTCCAAATTGGGCCAGAACAAAATGGATTGGTGCTGCCTTAAAACAACTCCAATATTTAAAATGTCTTGGCGGTTTTCTGATATTTTGTAAACCTTTACATTCCTGTCAAGTCTGCATTACACACGAGTTGTATGGTTATTTGCAAGTGCTCATACTGGCAGCATTGGCTAGCTGTAGCTCTTCTGGTGAAGTATAGGGCGCTTCTAGCAAATAAATAAATAAAAAAGCTGCCTAAATAATTATGTAATGTAAATTTGACTGCAATGTAAAGAATTATAAAACATCATTTGGGTGGACTGCTACAAATCTTTTAGGCTTAGACTTGCTTTAGGAACTGCAGTACACTTTGCTCTTGATGCCACTCGAACTAGCTGTTAGCTCATTTATATGCTCAGATTTCAACTACGTTTTAAACAAATGAAACAGTTAAAAATGTCATCTGTAACCGGTTAACATCAATACAGCAGTTTTTTTTTGCTAGGAACGCACAATATATTAAAAAAATGATGAATGCGCACACTATCAATATAGCAAGGAATAGTTTTGACTGCAATAAATCATAGGCAATTATATATCAACAATCATGCGTTCATGTTCTGCAGCTAGTATTAGATGTGGTCTATCAACTCACTGTCCTTTATTTCCACCACTGATTTAGTTGATATTGACAATAGAAAACAAAATGTTGGTTTATCCTAATTATTATCATAATGTTAAAGACTAAAATTGCACATTTCCTGTTTTCTATGTAGTACTATTTATAACGTGTACACAAAACTTCACTTTAAATATCAAATGTATTTGCTTAAAACATAGCAAGTCAGACCAAATTGTTCACAGTTGAGAAAAAAAAGACAATTTAGGGCAAAATATAAATAAATATATTTCATGTAAGCAACTAAAGCAAAGACTGTAAGCTGAAAAGCTAATGTTCATGTAACATAGCTGAGAAACACCTCAGTTTTGTGAAGAGTACCACAGCACTCTTGAGAAGAGAAGCAGATTTGTGAGGCTGAGAACAGTTTTGTCTTCACACCGTCTTCAGAGACTGCGAAAGATAGAGCCTTGGGGTCCTGTGATTTCTTGCTATATTACTGCATAAGATACAGTGCAATTACTGCTGCTCATGCTGTACATTAGTCATACTTGGAAAATCCAACTGAAGTTTGGGCTGTAAAAGGAAGATGTTGAAAACACTATTTTTGATAGAGTGCTGCAACCAAGAGTGCTCATTGGTCTTTTTTTAATGAAATATTGTCATTGTCAAAATAAACATTAATCAGATGTGAATGCAGTAGGCCAGGGGTCTGCAAATCTGCATCTGGAGCCACGTGTGGCTTTTAAGACCATCTGAAGTGGCTCCTTGGACTGTGACAAAAACATTGTGAACTTTGGTCATTATTATTCATAAACACTTGCCCATACATATTGCAATACATGCAAGAAATATCCGGCATAATAACATGAATATTGCAACATACATTTTATATATTTTGTTTTATTGGTAATGTATAATGCTAACAATAATTAGGCCTGTCACAATAACAAATTTTGCTGGGCGATACATTTTCTCAGAAATTATTGCGATAAACGATAATATTGTTTGAAATTTGACAATAATTAGAAATTGTTGTCAATAATTAGTAATTGTTGTCAAATTTAAGAAGAAATGTTGGTTAATTTGTTTGCAGTGTAGTACCTATTTTTGACCAATGGATGGCAGTATAAGACTGTTTGAAACGAAGATGGATAATGATTCTCAAAATGGCGGATGCTCGGTCTGGTTTGAGCTCTTTAGAATATATTTTTTTCACACAAAGCTTTTAATTAAAAAAATCAGTAAACAAGTTCTCAGCTTCTATTGGCAGAGAAAAATAACTTTACACGAAGGCACGGGTTTCAACCATGAATTTTGGAGCTTCAACAAGACAGAGGTTTTTTTCCTGAAGTTGGCCTGTTAGCTTAGCTCGTACCTTAGCTTCTCAGCTTAGCTGCTTTTAACGATCCAAAAACACAATTTTGGATGGTTACAATGGATTTCAAAGAGAAAAGGGAAATAATAATAATAAACTTTATAAGGGCGAGGTCAGTGAAGAACACCAGAGTTTAGCTTTTTGTCATCCAGTGTCTTCAGTAGAAAGAGACACAAAGAAACGATAATGTCGATAAATGAAAAATGAGGTCGATAATTTTAATTTGTCATGCGAATAATTAATTTATTGTTTATTGTGAAAGGCCTACCAATAATACAAAGTATATGTTGTAATATTTATGTGTATATACTTGTATAACTATATACATGCATAATCATGATAATTCGTGCTCATCTGCTCATACAGACTCATGTTTGTGCTGCTGTTCGACGTAATGTTTTTATATTATTAGTGCTTAGCATATTTTTTATTTTTTGTGTGGGAGTGGTGACGCAGAGGTTAAGAAAGTGAGCTTGTGATCGGAAGATCGCCGGTTCAAGCCCCGGTACCGACATCAAAAATGTGGGTGGGATAAGTGAAGCGGTCACACCTGTCTCCACTCTCATCTGCCCCACTCTGGGCCCTTGAGCAAGGCCCTTAACCCACACCATCTGCTCCCCTGGGAACCCTAGAACGCAGCTCCCTGCTCCACACAAAGGGCTGTGGTAGCTCGGTGGTCTGTGGTTGTGTCAGGAAGGGCATCCGGCGTAAAAACAATTTGCAAAGTCTTCGTGCGACTTAGTTCACTGTGGTGACCCCTAACGAAGGGAGAAGCCGGGGAAAAAAAGTGCTTAGCATATTTAGTTGATGTTTTTCTTAGGTCATATCTTAGATGTTACTACAGTTTTCTTTTACATTTTATTGTTGGATGTAACTGGGACACTTTGTACATAATTTCGTTCCACCACATGTACCACATGTGGATGGCTGGTACTGTGAAGTACCAGCCCCTCATAGGGGCTGGAAAGTGTTAGATAAGTAAGCTCCATTTACCGTTTACTATTTACATGTGGTGCGAATGACAATAAAGAATCTTTGACTCTCTGACACAACATATAAAAGCACATGTACGCATGCATCATTGAAACTTTCATAGAAGAAGGGCACTTCTGTTGTGATCTCTCTTTTGTGTTATTTACAGTTTTCTGTGATTGGAGTGGTGGGGCAGAGGTTAGAAAAGTTGGGCCTGTGATCGGAAGATCGCTGGTTCATCTCCCGGTATAGAAAAACATCAAAATGTGGGTGGGATTGGTGAAATACCCACACCTTCCTCCACCCTCATTTGCCCCACTCTGGGCCCTTGAGCAAGGCCTGTAACCCCCACCATCTGCTCCCCAAGGTGCCCTATTGCCACTTTTTGCTCCACTCAGATGGCTGTGGTAGCTCAATGGGCTGTGGTTACATCAGGAACGGCATACGGCATAAAAACAGTTGCCAAGTCTTCGTGCAACTTATCACTGTGGTGACCCCTGAAGGAAGGGAGCAGCCAAAATAAGATTATTTTTTTGGTCTCTTAAAATTTAGTATCATTATTCCCTGATGCATGCTCAATAATCCAGGTAGAAAAATCTACAAAGTAAAAAAGCTAAGTCTGGTCCTCTGGACTGAGGAAGTCTTTCGGACGAAAGACGAAACATTTCTACTTTTTTGTTTTGTTTTGATTTGTTTTTTGAATGTCCAGAGGACCAGACTTAGCTTTTTTAGATTAGTGTCATTATGTTACTACCTTTTCCATGTGATTTGCATCACAAGACACTAAAGTTTTTCAGTGATTTTCTGTCAAGTATTTTATACTGCAACGTCAGCCTTTAAAAAAAAAAATATTCAACCTGTATTTATACAGGTTAGTTTCAACGAGTCATGAGGACTTATTTTCAAGAGGCCTGTTTTAGACCGGCCACATATAAGATACACTCAACAATAAACATCCATAAAATACAAGATACAAGATTAACAAAGATTAACATTGCACCAGTTCTCACCAATACAACGTGATAATGTATACACAGTCGTCCAGAAGAGGGAGAGAATGTAAAGCTGCTGCATATTCAAACACATGACACCTCTGTGTCATGTGACACCTCTGTGAGGTGCTGGCTGACATCTTCACCACCTCACTTGCACTGGAGTCAGTTCCCACCTGCCTGAAGACTGCCACCATCATCCCAGTCCCAAAAAGCTCCACAGTGACTGGTCTGAATGACTATAGACCGGTGGCCCTCACCCCGATAGTCGCTAAATGTTTTGAGAAACTGGTCATGTCCCACATCAAGACAGCCGTCAACATCAACGAGGACCCTCATCAATATGCATACCGTGAGAACCGATCAACAGAGGACGCCATCTCCTCCGTGGTCCACACTGCTCTCACCCACCTGGATCAGAAGGACTCATACGTGCGTCTGCTCTTTGTGGACTTCACATCTGCCTTCAACACCATGATCCCCCAAACTCTGATAGACAAACTATCCACACTTGGACTAAGCCCCTCTATTTGTAACTGGGTCTTAGACTTCTTAACAGACAGACCACAGTCCGTGAAGATCCACAACTTCTCCTCCTCCACCATCACCCTCAGCACTGGCTCTCCTCAAGGATGTGTGCTGAGCCCTCTTCTGTTTACTCTGCTCACATATGATTGTACAGCCACACATCCAGGCTGTCATATTGTTAAGTTTGCAGATGATACAGCTGTGGTGGGATGCATCACAGATAATGATGAATCCAGCTACAGACAGGAGGTGGAACATCTGGAGAGTTGGTGCAAAGAGAATAACCTTCACATGAATGTGAAGAAGACGAAGGAGATGATTGTGGACTTCAGAAGGAACAAACACACCCACACCCCACTGTATATAGGTGGATCTGCGGTGGAGGTGGTCTCCAGCTACAAATACCTGGGTGTACACATGAATGATAACCTCAGCTGGAGCAATAACACCACCAGCCTGATCAAGAAAGGTCATCAGAGACTCTACTTCCTCAGACGGCTGAGACGAGCCGGTCTGAGAAGCTCAGTCCTCACCTCGTTCTACAGGTGTGCAGTGGAGAGCGTCCTGTGCTCCAGCATCAACGTGTGGCATGGAGGCTGCACAGTTGCAGAGAGGAAAGCTCTACAAAGAGTGGTGAAGGCTGCACAGAAGTCTGTGGGAGTCAGTCTCCCCACCATCACAGACATTTACACCTCCAGATGCAGAAAAAGAGCCACCTGCATCATGAAAGACCTCACTCACCCAGCACACTCACTCTTTGCACCACTCCCCTCGGGACGGAGGTTGAGGAGCATCAAATGTAGAACCACTAGACTGAGGAACAGCTTCTACCCTGAGGCTGTCAGACTCATGAATAAATAAATAATAAGAATAAACACTGCAAAATGTCACATCATGCTGATGCTGATCTGTTTCTTGTTGCTGCGTTCATCTGTGACCATCTGCTCATGTTCGTGCTGCTGTTTATAATGATGTTTTTCTACTACATTAGGGCTTAGTGTATTACTAGCTGATGTCTCTCTTAGTTAATCCTAGATGTTATTATTGTTTTTCTCTTGCATTTGTTGTTGGATGTAACTGGGACCCTGTGTACATAATCTCGTTTTCAACACATGTACTACATGCGGTGCAAATGACAATAAATTCTCACTGACTCTCTGACTCTGACTCTGATGTTCTTCAGCGCGGCCTCTCTCATCCGTCTCGGGATGAAGGTCAAATCAGATATGGAAAAAAGGAAAACACAATAGGTATCATTTGTGATATTCAAAAAAAGAATCTATCAAAGATTGCCTTAAGACACTCTATGATAAAGTCCCAAAAACTCTATCAGCATTAAGCACATCCAGACAAGACATTGTTGCAGTTTGACGACATGCAAGGAGATCAAAGAGTCTGTGAGCAACATTCAGATAGCACAGTTCAGCAGTTGTTCAGCTTGGCGCCTCCGAGCACACCCACAGAGATCTCTGGGGGGGGGGGTCAGCAAGGTCTCTCAGCTTCACTCCAGGAGAATAGTTTCCAGACAGCCTTCTTTTCAAGGTCGTGTGCAGAAACCAGATTAGATAGTCTTTTGTTTATCTTCAATCCAGGCCACAGTGTTCTTTTTGACTGCAGCCTTCCAAGTCCAGGTGCTGTTCAGGTCCAAAATCGCCGAATCATATGAGGTTCCGAGCTACGAACCCCCATCTGTGCCCTGATTGAGGCCGGGCGGCTGTAAACGAGTTCCAAAGCGCACCGCAGGTCCGCGGTGGTCTACCGCCGCTCCCATCGTGCGGTTCAGTTCGTACAACAGCTGGGATGAGGAGCTCACAGCCCGGATCAGAGAATCTTGCTGATCAGGAAGTTTGGCCAGCGCGCTGATAGCCGCCGAAGTCTTCCTGAGCTTCCAGTAGCAGACAGCTCCGCTGACGCCAAAAAACAGAGCAGCTGCCACCAATATCCCAATAATCCACAAATCTTCCACGTCTTCGACAGACAAGACGGTCAAACACATAGGTTGCCACTGTCCCCACGAGTCCATCATGTATCCGACAGCGTGCGTGTCAGAGGGGCAGACCGCTTCTCCTGGCCCGGTCCGCTTCGTGGAAAAAATCTTATCTATAGAGGAAACAGCCCAATTTATTAAATCCATCGCAAATTGGTTCGAGTGAGCGCTGAAGAGTCACAGACGAGACAAAAAGCAAGCAGGGAGGAGGAAAACTTAAGGAGGGTAGGAGCAAAAAGATATGCGACTTGCTTTGCCGAGAGCGGAAGTAGGAAGGAAGAAGGAAAATGCATATAAAACAAAAGTAGTGATATATACAAAATACAATTGTAGTGGGCATGACCGTGTCCGCTCTGATACACCTGTGTATTTTTGAACTGTTCCAGAGATGACCTTTACTAACCTTTCAGTAATCTGACATTTAACACAATTTATTTTATTAGTTTAAATCAAAGAACAGATTCACTCAAAAAGAGACTATTTCTATATTTGCTTTTGTTCTAATACAAATATAATCAGAGCATCACCTGTGTTTATTCATGAACAGTGTTGTAATTTACAATATGTCTTATGATCACATATGTATATGCTATGTCATTTCTGCAAATGAAATGGTGTCAAAGTTCAGATAATATGTCAAACTGACTTGCTCAGAAGTTGTTTTTGTTGAGTTTCAGCTAAAACTCTCACTAGCGTCTGAAAGTCTCCTCACTCAGACACTTTTCCTAAACAATTTCTCTCTGCTCTGAATTTCACCTTGAATCCCTGATAACGTTAAAGTGAAGCCTTTGACGTGTCTCTAACTCTCCTCGCTTGGTCCACGGACCAATGAGGGAACTATGTTCTAATCTCAACATTTTTAGTAAAAGCTAAGCTTTGCTGGAACGAGGGGAGTCTGCTGGAGTAAGCCTCAGACATGAGGTCTCCCCAAAGAACTGAATGAACGTCAGTCACACGCTAAGGACACGTCATTCAGTTAAAGACTAATAACATGTTTGTTATTAGTCCACTTCGAACCGAGCGTAAGCTCAGAACTTTGTTTATTCCTTCCTGGAATAAGTTATCTTGAGCCAGAAACCAGGAGCTGACGCATTTTCTGATGACCAACGCGAAACCAGGAGACGTTGGAAGGTAAACAAATAACCAGCTCAGATGTACTGGCCCCCGCAAGGACCCCGTGCATCTGAAAAGCTACAAGGTCTTCTCTTACCGGGCTGTCGTCAAAAGGTAAAGAGCTGTTTACAAACGTACCTGGGATTTAGCAGGAGTCGGATGGAAAGTGTCATCTGGTTAAACTCAAGATAAATAACTTCCTCTCTTAACCTCTCCCCATTTCTCTTAAATCTCTCCCTATCTCCATTCTAAGCTGGTAACTATATTCAAGTGAAGAGCCACAGACTAAGTATAATGACATCCTGTATTTATGTCTGTTGTTACAATTTAAATGTGCTGACGTATTAAATTGCAAGAAAGTGAAATCTATCAATCAAGTGTAATGGTGTTAATTTTAGTTGATTTATTTTAAATAAATGGTAGTGTCTCCTGGCATACCAAACTAAAGTCAACGTTTCCATTGTCACTCTATGGCTTCTGTTTTACTTATCCATCATAAAGATCACAGAAATATTGGGTAAACGAAAAAGAAAAGAATCCGTGAAATTACTATTCAATCTGAATAAGTAAATTAATTAAGGTAAAGAGGTCAGTATTAATATTGACCTCCTATATATCCTTTACACAATCAAACTACATTGTGAAACAATGTAAAATACAAAAAACAGGAACATATCACTTAACTTTTTGTAAATTAATTAGTTTTGTTATTTTATCGTTGAACAATCATGTGTTTTGGTCTGCCCTTTGGGTTCCACACTCTCACCAAACATGATACTTTCAGTACAGCAGGTGCCAAAAGGCTCTTTGGGATTTGTTTGGGTGCTTAAAGAGCTGGTTTAGAGCAGCTCCTCAGAAGTAGGTCAGTTGAGCCAAATGATCTATATCCCAGGAAAGAGCCATAATTCCCTTTTAATATTCCAAACATAAACCAGACACATCATGACATATCTGACCTGAGGAAAAGAGCATGGTGAGCAAACAAACAAAGGGAGACTAACACAGACTATAAATACACAATCATAGCTGTTACAGAGACATACCAGAATAGGAAGTAAAACAAGACACAACATGAAAACCATAAAAAAATGAACCGCATGTAATGTGACCAGAACCAGAAATGCAAGACTGAAATTTAAGACAAATTAAATTGAACAAAAACAATTTCAGAAAGCATAAAATAAAATTGTTAGATATTGTATTTTTGTCCTCAGTGGCACCAAATCTCATCTAGTTTACCACTTAACTGATTTTGGTGTTTCTATACCATCTAAGCATCATCAAGTGAGGAAGAAGTTTTGTTCAAGATGTGTTTTTCCTCTTCTCAATTAGTTTTACAAACTTTTAGAACCACAGCTCTTCTGGCAGTTCTACTGGTGGTCAAATGCTTCAAAGGGACATTTTGATCTTCAGCTCTGAAAGAAACAGCAACTGTAGCTAGAGAAAGAAATGTCAGTGTTCATAACAAGAAAAATACACTCTTATTGTACATGCTCAATAATCCAGGTATAAAATCCAACAATGTTCATTCTGGTCATCTGGATGGTTTCTTTTTTTAGCTGAGACATTTTGTCCTTCATTCAAATAATAATAATAATAATAATAATAATGAATTTAATTTGTAACACACTTTTTATTAAAGAAAACCTCAAAGTGCAAAGGACTTATTTGATCTGAGGAGCCACCAACAAACAACTGGTTCACACAAACGGCATACTCCATATCCAAAAAAAGGTAATTAGGTAATTAGGCTGTGTATATAAGTTTGCATTTGTGTGCATGTCTTTGTCGGGCCATTCATCTTCCTTCCTGGTGTGTCGTGTTCTTTGCAGCTCCTTGGTTTTTTGTGAGTACAACTCCTCATGTTGAAGTTTTTGTATTAAGCCACAGTTGAGCTTTTGAGTTTTTGTTATTAAAGTATTTTTGACTTTTTACCTCGTGTCTCTGAGTGTCCGTCTGCACCATTGGACTCATCCCTCCCACACCACGCTGGATCATAACAATTAGGAGCTGTATTTGGAACTCATTACCTTCTGATTTGAAGACCATAACTGACATTAAAATATTCACTTCAAGGCTTAAGCATTGGCTAAAGATGAACCAGAATTGTACTCATTTTTAAATAATGTAATTGTTTTTACACAGTAGTTTCAAATACATTGTTTAATATTTCTTTTTAAAATCATTTTATTGTATTTACTGTTGATCTTAACTTTTCATTTAACCAACTGTTAAAGATCCTTCTAGGGACGGGTGTTGCGAATTAGCTTTGGATGTATACACTGTGATGCAGGCATTAGATTATTTTGAGCTATGTTTCTTGTATCTGTTCCTATCAAATTTTTAAATAAATTTGTAACTGAAGACATTTCTCTTCTCATCTGAGGAGCTTTCTCAATTCAAAGAAACGAGGAGGAGCCGAGTAAAGCTTGTCGAATGAGAAGCAAAATGTCTTCAGTTACAAATAAAGTTCAGTTGTTTTGTTTTTAACCTTTTTTTTGGCTTTACCATGGATGACTGGAGTATGTTCTGGTGATGATTCTCATAGTGGGAAAAAAAAACAGTTTGCTGGCGTTAAGATGGCCTCCGAGGTCCGCCCTCTCCCCCATAAACTCCTCTGAGACAGTCATGCCAAAGTGGTTCTAAACACCATAGTTCATGCTTGGTAATCCAGGTATAAAATCCAACAATGTACAGTCAGGTCATCTGGACGGTTTCTTGGTTTTTAGCTGAGACGTTTCGTCCTTCATCCAAAGGATTATTGAGCATGAACTTTGCAGTATAGAGTATGCTGTTTGTGGGAATCAGTTGTTTGTTGGTGGCTCCTCAGATTGAAGAAGTTCTTTAGATGAAGGACGAAACATCTCAGCTAAAAAAAGAAACCATCCAGATGACCTGACTGAACATTGTTGGATGCCTTATTGTAGTTGAATACTGTTTAACCTTCACTCAGTATATGGTGCCACTAGGTCTACATTATACTTCTACAAAGTATTATTGTAACTAGATCAATAAATAATTACAATCTTCCAAATACACACACTATTTTCTTATTCATCAGTTAAAAAGAATAAGCATTTGGTTTCAATTGTTTGACTTGTGCTGCCTGTTTGGTATTTCTAGCATATGCTGACCTATGGATGTGTGCACATGGCACCATCCAAGAGTTAACAGAGATAATCGTCTTAGAAGGTGAAGTGATGTGGAAGAGAAAATGAAAGAATCAGACCACAGAGAAAGTGATTTGTGATAGAAGCATGGAGTGTTGATGAGAACAGTGTGCCAGTAATTGAAACACTGACCCGCTGTCAGTTCTGTGCTCTCCGAAAGTATAAAATACTGCATTCATACCATTTATGTTACTTCTGTCTTTTAGCTGTGTATGAGGCATTTAGGTAATGTTTATTTGATGGCTTAAATATTTTACTCGACATCTAATTAGTTGCTCAATCGCCTATTATTTAGCTCCATACTCTCTTTGAGCACAATGTGATATCTTCAGTTTGATTTCCTGTGTGTATCCACAGTACATTTGCACATAGCACACAGTACAGATATATTTGATCAATTGGACTAATTCAATAATCGATTGATCTTTGTGACATTTCATTTACTAAAACACCTAAAACTGCTCAGAATATTGATAGGAAAGACCAAATGTCTTGCTCTTATTCTAAAAAAAGATCATTTAATTGTTGTGGAATGATACTAAAGATGAAGACCTGTTCTGTTGAAAATGAACCTTTAGAGCTATAAACGAACCACTAGTGGAGCCCTGCCATGTGAGAACCTTCTTTAGTGTTTTCACTCTTCATTGCTGCACTATTGCAGCTCAGATCACATAGTGTTTTTTTAAAACTTGTGTCCACATTTTCTCTTTTTACTGTTCAATCACAAAACAAAATAAATAAGTAGTTCTAATACTTCGTCAGAACCCACATCAACACGGTTGAGAAAAGCTGATTGAAGCTGATGAAGCTGAGGATTCTGAACATGAAGTAACGCCCACAGAAAAGGTCAGATGATCTAAAGAGGCACAGAATGGAAAGAAAGGGATGAGGAAGTTCACAAAATTTATTCTATTGATCATTAAGGGCAATGTGATCTGATGGGGAAATAAAACAGACATGTTTGGAACTGTAAAGAGGGCACAAAGGAACTAATGAGAATGTAGTTTCACAGAGTATGTCAGATTCTTGTTTATATGAGTGACTGTAAAGGCAGTCAAAAACTGCAGACATAGCTGTAAGAGTCAAGGCGAGGAGGGGGAGGAGGAATGGCAGTGCTTGTTTAAAATAAATGGTGTAATCCTGGATGTGTAATAATCCTGAACATTACTGAGAAGCGTCAGTGCCCCCCATGCTTTAAGCTCTTAGTTGTGAATGCCTGTCCATTTTGTCTACCAGGACACATAACCTGTGTTACATTATCAACTCAGCGACACTAAAGGCATCTCATAAAGACGTACTGCAGCAATAATATTGTCTTTGAACAAATGGATTGTAACTAAGGCATTTTCCATTATAAAGATTGATTTATTTAATTGTCTTGAAATGAAATAAAATTGTCATAACACAATTATTTCCAATAAATACATACTGGCAAATCCTGCAAAACATACGTGTATGGATTAAATCTGTTGAGCGTAGTGTTGAGAGGATCTAAAATGGAGGCAAGGCAACAGATCAAAAACTGAAAACCTTAATAAAGAAACGAGCAGCAGTAACTAAAATATAAAACAGCAGTAGGATATGACAATGTGAAGAAGAGAAGGGTGGATATAAATACTGGAAAAGGTGATTGCTAAGAGAGAACAGTTGGGCTGCTTATTAGATGCAGTGCAAATGTGAGTGAAGGCCTGAAAATCAAGACGGGCTGAGAAAAACAACAGCAGTAGACTAAAGGTGTTAAACTAACAACATGTCAAACAAACCGATGTCTACATTAAACACAAAAGGCATAGCTGAACAATAAAGCACGGTAACCATTCTCGATGGGGAAGAAAATGAAGAACTTTTATCCTAAGTTATTGTGTCAAGCATTTTTCCCCACAGCTAGTATTAATTTGTAAAAATATTTTTGAGTACCGGTAGTCAGACATACAGTAGATACATGGTGGCAAGTAAATGTTGTGCTCCTGTGTTCCCTTAAAGATTTTTCCAGTAGCTAGTCCACTGTTAATGTATGTATGTACCGTATTTTCCGCAACACACGTCGCACCGCCGTACACGTTGCATGAGTCCAATTATGTCCAATAAAGTGGAAAAATCTATAAACATGTCCCACCGCCGTATACGTCGCATCTATTATGCGTCACCGCTGACGCATCACGTATGTTATGCATCACCGCTGACAACCCGGAAATGTGGGCCGGTCTTTAGCCAAAAATGGATTGGCTGCCAAATGGCCACAGGAGCGTGCACGGAAGGACTTTAACAAGATTACAACTTAAAAAACAATTACTATGTTTGCTGAAAATTATAGCAAAGATTTCGTGCTCATCATAATATGGGTTGAAGCTGACTCTGATATTACAACATCAAATTTGTATTCAATATCTGCAAAACTGACTTGAGTTATGGACATTTTTGTGTTGGCTAATGTTGATAGTCATGGCCACTTTATACCAGATTAAGTACAAAAGTCAATTAGTTATAGATGTATATTCAAAAATTACATTTAGAAAGTATCATGATGTCAAATCTCTCAGGGAATCCAGATGAAGGAAGAGCATAACAAGTAGATCTCCTTCATCTTGAAATGGAGATAGAAAAGTTACCAGGGTGTTGGTGGTGTTATAGGGAAGAGCACAGGGAGTGAATGAGAATGTGTTTACCTTTGCAGATCTTGTTGGGGCAGACAGGAGGAAGGGTCATGTTAGTTTCATTTTTTAATGTAAAAAAAGTAATACAATAAATCATGCTCTTACATAACACGAATGAATGTAATTCCTATTTGCTGTGATGTATATTGTGGCAAGTTAATTACTTGGTATTGCCAGTAGGTGGTACTGTGACGCTGAAGTTGTGTTGTTACAAGAGACGAGGAAGAAGAAAAAGTTTGGTGGTTCTACTACATATGGCGTCCCGTCTCACGATACGTTACACTTGCAAAATGCAAATAGCAGAGCTCTGGGGGTGGATGAGAGCCGACCTCAGTTCCTTTTGGCTCTTGATGTTGGGGGACTGTCTTGATTGACACACATTTGCAAAATGGCATGGACATTGGAGGCAATGCCACTAGATTGACATGCTGAAGTAGTAGTTCTCTTCAAAGAGGTGGATGAGAGGGTGTAGAAGGGCATCATCACCACTCTTAACCTCCCAGTAAGGTCTATGTAAAGGTGCTGGAGAAGAGCGTGTGATCGATTGTTGAACTTCAAATTCAGGAGGAACAATAAGGTTCTTGAGAGGGCCTAGGAGTTTGCTCAACCAGTCTACATACGTGGGGTGTGGGGTGCTCCTTGTGCTATTCATTGTCATGACTCTGTTCATAACTTTTTATGAACAAAACTTCTCAGTGCAGTCAGAGGCTGGATGCCTCAAGATTCTGTCTCTGTTATTTGTGGATGATGTGGTCCTGTCTGCGTCATTGTGCCAAGATCTCCAGCTCTTTCTGGAACGTTTCACAGACGAGTGTGAAGTGGTTTGGATGAAGATCAGCATCTCCAAATCTGAGGCCATGGTCCTCAGTTGGAAAAAGGGTGGATTACCCTCTTTGGTTTGGGAGTAGCTTAATATAAACGGTACATGGTAGAAACGATAGACAGTTAGCCGGTGCTAACTGCAGTAATGCTGTGTCTGTGTCTGATGTAAAATCAGAGTTGTCAGTTTAATCGTTACTTTTTTTAGTTGAAAACTGTGCGTAAGTGTTAAAGTCCTTTCTTCGAGAGCTAAGTAGCAACGCTACAAGCTAACTATGGCCAGCTTGCCGTACTGGAATTCGGACACATGCACAAAATGCTGTGTTCCGTTTAAAGTTTTTTTGTTTTTGTCGAAAGTTTGTTGGTCCAACAACAAAAAAGAGGGTTAAACCTGCTCTCTGATCTGTGGAAAGAACGCTGTGTTGTGTGAATTTACTGCAAGACCCTCTGGTCAAAGCCACAGAGGAAACTGGTCGCCATTTTGTGTCAGCTCTCCCTAAAGCGGAAGGAGACGCCCACTAGAGGGTTGGAGGGTGAAGTGTTTCAGTGTAAAATGCTGCTCTGTTGCTGCTCATTTCTCAAGTGAGAAGACTGGAAACTGTTAAGAGTTAACAACATATTCTTTAGTTTAAAACATATGGCTAAAACTACATTTGATATTTTTTCACTGTTTTGCACTACAAGAAAGAAGCCTAATGCCGGGTTCCCACCGAACGCGTCTTGAGCATCAAAAACGCTCCTAACGCACTGTGTTGGCTGCTTGTCAACAGATGTCTGTTCACATCGAACGCGTCTGCAGACGCGCAGTGGGAGGAGCGTCTGGCTCCTTTTCCGGTCGGGTTTGTTTTGTTTTTTGTACACCGGGCAGATAAAATCAGCTGTTCGTGAGCCCCGTTACTACTTGAGTGGGTTTTCTACGAGCCGTACTGCAGCTCCAAAAGTCTTTGTTGAGATTAAAACATTTTTTTATGTTTGGGGTGATCGTACGCTCGAGTGGACAGCGGCAACTGTAAAAATGCCAAGTTTCTTACCGGAGGCTGGTTTCTTCATGGAGGCTCGTTGGGCTAAGTTTGAAAAGTCCAAAAAAAGTCCCGTCGTCGTTGCATCATCACATAGCAGAGTCTCTCCCGATTGGTTGCTGCGACGCGGCAAGCAGCCGAAGTAGGTCAAAGTTCATTTAGTTGAACTCCGGCAGCCGCTGCTTTGATGCACCGCAAGCGCGGAAAACAACTGCCGCTCACTGCCGCGCTGCTTGAACTGCTGAAAACGCGCCGCGTCACGCTGCGCCGCTCCAAGATGCGCGGCCACATTCACTTTGCATGTGAACTGGATGCTTCGGCTGCTCGAAACGCGTTCGGTGGGAAACCAGCATAATACTGTACTTGATTTGCTTTTTATTTAAAAACTCTCTGGACATAGTAGTGGAATTTTCTTAATTTATATTATTTTGTGGTATAGCAGTTTTCAAAATAAATGATAGCAAAATGACACCCTATGCTTTTTTTGATTATTATTGCAAGTTTTACACCAAAAACATATTGTGATATATCGTTTCCCCCACCCATCACAATACACATCATGGGCGTAGCCAGGGGGGGTTCGCCCGGTTCGAACGAACCGCCCACTTTGCCTATGAAGTCCCGTCTACAACTCCCGCGAGACTGTGAGGGGATGACAACATTCACTCTGTCCTGGCTTGGAAGGCAACACGGTGGATTCAAACGGTAAAATTACATTGTGGTTTTTGATTCAACTGTTCATTTGTGTATTTTAAGTAGTACTGTTTGATGTTAGAGAGATTAGAAGTGGGTCACGTTTTTATAAGATATGGATAATGCTAAAACATGCTAAAGCTAAGCTAAGTAGCAACGATTTTCGCCACGTTTTTTTTCCTTGTTTTTGGCTATTTCCGCCATGTTGGGAACAGTAATTTATCTGAAATTAGTACCAGTACGGCCCCATTCTATCCCTAAAGCTAAGTTTACAGTGATAGGACAGATAGTTACTCACAGGAAGCCTGAAACTGAGCGTCCATGTTTTTCTAAACAAAAGCTACAGGCCTCAGGCCTAGTTTGGACAGGATACAAACAATAACTTAGCAGTGTTGAATATACTGTAATATAGCCTATTTGGTGAAAAATAAATGTTTGGATAAATTTTCAAAAGAACAAACATTCAGAAAAACTGTTTTTGTACGTAAGACAAGTAAAAAAAACGTTTTCAAATAGAAACCCAAAATGTCTTAGCAGATCTTACTAAATTGTTTACTACATACTTAATATTATGTTAAACTGTTTTTCAGGTTTCTGTGCTGGATACCAACATGGGTAGGTGCAAGCAGAAGGACAGAGAGGAAAAGAGCAACGCTTCAATGTACAACTTTGTTTCAAAGAAACAGAGTTCCAGGTAAAATAAATAAATAAAACAGATCTTCTTGTAAAATAGATTTTGTCAATAATATGTCTTAGAATGATTTCAGGAACAAATGTTTTCTTATTTAGAATGTATTTCTGTAAATTCTTTTAGCTAAATATTAAATCTTTTGATATGATTATTTAAATGCTAAAAGTGTCTAAAAAATATTCTAAAATCTCTTATTCACGTGTCATATCTTAGATGAAGACCGTGCAAGTTTGGTGTGT
>JBBPBX010000044.1:11215-26969 GCA_038048925.1 Garcialebias charrua | reverse complement strand
GTGCACCTGTAGATCATTTACAAGTCAAGCCTGATCTAAAATGTGCTTTGTTGTTTTTTTGTTTTAAAGCCCGAGTCTCATCTTCTGCTCCGGTGCACCTTCGGCGCACGCATCGGGTTCGACACCGTTTACACGATGATATTTTAATGAACCGAGAGGATAAAAATGGTTTCTGTTTACAAATGTAGATGCAACACGAGAGGTTTTGTTTCCCACAGTCAGCCCTTTCCCCGTCTCGTCCTCTATCATTTCCCCCTCCCCTCTCGTACAGTGGCCCGAAAGTGTAAATGAACAACATTTAAAAAACGGAATTACATTTGGAAAAACGCATCAAAAACAACAAAAACACAACAACATTTGAAAAAACGAAATTACATTTGAAAAAACAATTACATTTGAAAAAAAAAAACGGAATTACATAAAGCCAAAGCGGAATTGGCCGGAATCACATTAGAAAAAAACAAATTACATTAAGCCAAACCGGAAGTGGCCGAAGCGGAAGTGGCCCGAATCACATTAGAAAAAAACGGAATTACATTTGGAAAAACACAACAAAAACAACAAAAACGCAACAACATTTGAAAAAACGAAATTACATTAGAAAAAAACAAACAGAATTACATTTGAAAAAACAAAATAACATTTGGAAAAACGGTATTTAGACAAACATAATAAAAATCGCACCTTTTTGCCTACATTTCTAAGCCCTGCGACTTATAGGCCGGTGCGACTTATACGTCGATTTTTCCAATATTTTGGTCATAATTTGACTTTGGTCAAAAACTCCAAAAATGGTGCAGTACCAGTTTCGGCCGCTATGGGCGCTAAGAAACCCTTTACAGTACCTACACTGTTGACATCTGCCTGGTCCAAAAATGGTGCAGTGACACAGAAGATGAAGACTTCAATGGTTTTGAATAAATAAATAAAAACCATAAAATAAATACAGTATCTGTTTCTGTCATCATTTTAAACTGAGACACGTTTTTTACTGTAATGTCAGCTAATAAAAATATATTTTTATGTGTTTATCTTTAAAGATAAATGATGAAAGACACAAAATATACAAAAATTATGTTCATTTATTAATGAAAAGTTCAACTAAGACACATCAAACAAAATACTGTAGTTTTTATGTGATAATCTTGTCAAAAGTCCTTCCAAACAATTTGGCAGCCAGTCCAAAATAATGTTCATTTATTAATGAAAAGTTCAACTAAGACACATCAAACAAAATACTGTAGTTTTTATGTGATAATCTTGTCAAAAGTCCTTCCAAACAATTTGGCAGCCAGTCCATTTTGGGCAAAACACCAGTTCACGTGAGGTGCGACCTATAGGCCGGTGCGACTTATAGGCCGGTGCGACTTATACGTTGATTTTTCCATTTAATTGGGCATAATTAGGTTGGTGCGACTTATACTCCGGTGCGACTTATACGCCGACGAATACGGTATATGTTTTGCATTTTTGTAGTGGGTAGATCATTTTGACTTTGTTGTTTTATAAGTAGCCCGCATGCTGAAAAAGTGTGAGCACCACCCCTAGAGCCTTGTACAGTATATCACTCCTGTGTCCTGGAACACTTTACAAAAAGATCTGAAGCTCTTGACTGTGACCTGTCTAAGGGATTTTAAACATCGGCTAAGTTCATGGCAAAAACCAACACAGACATGTTCCTGTTGTTAGTATTTTATATCGCTTTATAATGTAGCTGTTTTAAAAAAAAAGTTTTAACAATGAGAAGACTGAAGTCATTGTCTTTAGCCCTAGCTGATCTGCCGCCTCTGATCTTGTCAACCTGGACTCTCTTCAGCCATATCTTAAGCAGTCTGGTAAAAATCATCTCAGGATGGTTTTAGACTCTGATTTTAAGTTTGACAAACAAATCAACTCTGTTCTGCAAAAAAGCTTCTTCCAACTAAGACAGGTAGCTAAGCTCAAGCCAGTGTTGTCCAGACCTGACCTTGAGAAACTGCTCCATGTATTTATCACGGCTCGTTTGGACTATTGTAATACACTATATGCTGGGGTCAGCCAGGCCTCCATCTCACGTCTTCAGCTCGTCCAGAATGCTGCTGCTTGGCTCTTAACTGGAACTCATAGGTCTGAACACATCACACCAGTTTCAGTCATGGGCCCTAAACTCTGGAACAACCTGCCCCCCAACATCAGACAGGCCACCTCCCTTCCTCAGTTCAAATCTCTGCTAAAAACTCATCTGTTCTCGCAGACATTTCACACAGTGTGAGTTGATTTAGTGTTTTTTGTTCTGTGCTCTTATGTTTTAAATGTTTTTTTATTAATTCATCAGTGCATGGTAATTTTTATTAATTTTACTCCCACTGATGTTGTTGTTAAGCACTTTGATAACAGTTTCTGTTTTAAATGTGCTCTATAAATAAAGTTGACTTGACTTGACTTATGTATTTTTTTTTTCATTTTATATGCTTTCATGTGATTGTTTATTGTTATCTGTGCCTCATCTGTGTTCTTTGATTAAAACAGGTCTCTCTTGTCAATGAGTCCTCGAGGCTCAATGAGACAGACCATCGCAGTGGAGTTTACGTTTTCTCTGTGAATGTACTCCGGTTTCCTCCTACAGATCAAAAACATGCATGTTAATCTGACTGATAACTCTATATTGTCCCTATGAGAGAGTGAGAGAGTGAATGGCTATTTAACTTGTTTGTCTTTATGGGTCCCTGTGATGGACAACCTGTCCAGGGTGTCCCCCACCTCTCACACAATGACTGCAGGAGAAAGGCACCAGCTTGCTGAGACCTGAGCAGGAAAATGTGGGTAACGGATGGCATTATCCATTTATTGGATTAAAATGAAAGTAAAATTTCTTGAAATAATGCAAATCACCCAACACTCAGCAGTCCAAAGTTTTAAACAACATTTTTTTGTGACTTACTAGTGTTAAGAGTTTGTGTTGGGGAAGTCCTGTGAAACCATGTCATTGACAAAATGCCTGTGAGGCCTGTGGACTTGAAAGCCCTGTCTGCATGTCTGTGGTTTTGTAAGGAGTCGGCTCAGCCAGTCTGACTATGTCACACATGGCTGAGTCTGTTTTCTCTGTGGAAACACTGAGAGCTCATCAGTCATTGTGGACACCAAGACAATAAAAATACAAAACCAAATGGTGTAAACAGAAAGGCATTTAAAAAAAATCCTTACAAACAAAGGTGGGCATATGAACGCCAGGGACCGCTAAAGCACTAATCCGCTTACAGTGGACCTAAACTTTTTGTCAGCGTTTTTGTGGTTTGACTAACTTTTATAATTCATAAGCGGATTTGTGCTATTTTTATTTAAAATGCAGTACCGCTAATAACTAATTATCTATCAGTAAAAACGAATAAACTTATTACAGGCTCTTATGCTGGCTCCGTAGCTGCTTGTTTTGCCTTTTTCTCCTCCCTCACCGTAAAGAGCAGAGAGGAGGGAGGGTTGGAGGGGGAGCAGAGGGAGAACAGACACGGATCTACCATGTAGCAAATGATGCCGTTGCTTGGGGTCCCAAATCTGCAGGGGTCCGGCCCCGCCGCGCCCCGGCCAGTCACCTACATCACTAACATTGCTAATGCTTGTTAATGTACATTTAACATAAAAATAATTATAGTTACGATGAAAACGATCTTAAAAACACAATACAAAAACCGGTCGATTTCTGTATTCCCCTACTAAAAATGGACTATTCCATCTTGACATCTTCCGGGTCAGAGGTGAACTCAGGGGCTAATTCTGTGGCTAGCTGCTTGTGCTGGGTACTTGGATAAATCCGCAGAGAACCCCGCTGTTTCAAGCCAAATTAACGCGGCCGGAGGATTTTATTGTGTGTTTTGTGTCGACCATTCGACGGTGAGTCGTTAGTTTTATGTATTTTAGTTACTTTTCATTAAATCTGTTGACATCTTCCGGGTCAGAGGTGAACTGGACGCTAACTCTGTGTCCAGCTGGTTGTGCTGGGTTACTAATGGATAAATCCGCAGAGAACCCCGCTGTTTCAAGCCAAATTAACGCGGCCGGAGGATTTTATTGTGTGTTTTGTGTCGACCATTCGACGGTGAGTCGTTAGTTTTATGTATTTGGGTTACTTTTATGTATAAATGCGGTGGCGAAACGCCCGTGTATTTCAGATTTAAAAGTGGTCTTAGGGATTAAAAGATCATTCTTTTTTGTTAATTTCGTGGCCGAATAGAATATATGTACGTAAAGTATTAAATAAATCCTTTGATTTTTGTAATTTCATCCTTTTAGGATCATTTTTGTTACTTTTCAGTTGGCAGTGTAGTGCAAATATTGCATAACGCTGCCGGCTATATATAAATATATATATATATATATATATATATATATATATATATATATATATATATATATATATATATATATATATATATATATATATATATATATATATATATATATATATATATATATATATATATAAATATATAAATAGCGGATTAGATTAGCTTCCCCTAATTTTCATAAGACATTTGTGCTTTTGAAATTGTGGACCTAAAAAAATTAATAAGCGTTTTAGAAATTGTGGAACTAATTTCTTTATTAGCGTTGCCCACCACTGCTTACAAATAATGTTACAATGCTCAGAAGCTTTTAATTCTCATGTTCTCCACTCGTGGTCAAGTCACATTTATTTATATAGCACACTGAAAACAGAAACTGTTACCTTATGTCAACTTAGTAATGTGCTTTCCTGAATCTCACAGTGAAATGGGAGCACACTTTGTGAACACCAGGAATATTTCCTTGTACAAAAAAGAAAAAAATTGCTTTAAAAATGCACAGTACCAACTTTTCTAATAGGGAACTGAATAAAAAACTACATCACATCAGATGAGATTCTTTGGTACAGACATAAAGTGCAATATGAGGTGCACAAGGAGCTGTGGTGAGCTATTCCTGCACACTCAGCACCTTGAATAAATGACTGTTAAACTGCATTTTTGCACAAGCCTATTAAAGGCTTGTGGTGAACATCTGCTTTACATCAGGATGTGGGATGTAATTACAGTTAGCAAGTAAAGAATGAGGAACAGCAAAAGGGCATCAAATATTTTTCCAACCACAGACAACCTTCTTTTGCCAGTTTAAAAATCTTGTAATGCCAGAGGTGGTAAATTAAATCAGAAACTTTTTCCACATTTTTTATCTATTAGAGAATTAGAATTAGAATTAGAGTGGAACCTACAGGTAACCAGGCCTAATGGTGCAATCTTAGTTTTTGAAAGTTGAAATCTGAGACCTTCTCCTCCGTTTAAGGTTTATTTTATTGTTTGGAGTAAATGGCTTGAGATAGATTAAGCTTTGTCCATGTCCCAGGAGTAATTTGATAGTCAGTTCTACTGGTGCTGCCTTCTCTAACCACTGTTATGATTTCATAATATCATCCACTTTTTCAATCAACTGGTGATGGGTAACATGTTTTTAATCATCCAGCCATCCTGCTTTTTCATTTCCAGGTTGCAGGAGTCGCTGGTACCGATGCTGAGCAGTCACTGTGCAAGAGGCAGATTTTTTTAATCAGCTGTAGATGAATATCAACAATTTATTCTCTGAGTTTCATTACAATCTGTCCAGTGGTTTATAAGATAATTTGCTATCAGACAAGGGTTGATGACAACAGTTATTAGAAAGATTTTAAATAAAGATTTTGCACAACATGTAGTCCTCAAAGTATGTGTTGGAGATGGTTCTCACCTATGAGGCTGTGGGGCGGCTGTGGCTGAGTGGTTGGAGCAGTCGTCCTCCAATGCAAGAGTTGGGGGTTAGAGTCCACTAGCAGCCACATGCCGACGTGTCCCTGAGCAAGACACTGAACCTCTCTGATGTGTGTCCCATCCGGTGGTGGAGAAAGTACTCAAACACTGTACTAAGTAAGTAAAGTAAAAGTACGAATAAACAGACAACATGTTCTCTAATAAAAGTAGAATTACCATATTAATAATTTTACTTAAGTAAAAGTAAATAAGTACAGTACTGTACTTGCTTTAAAAAAGTACTTAAAGTATTAAATTAAAAGTACTTGCTGAATGTATTAACTAATGTAATGGTCTACATCATCAAGTGATACTGTATGTATATTTTCTGTAATAGATTAATATGTTGAGTCATTTTAATAATAATAATAATAATAATAAACTTTATTTGTATAGCACCTATGAACAATGCTGCAGATAATACATGTTTCTATTGTGTTTACTCTGTGACACAGTTCACACATGGACTTGTGATTCTACCGTCAGTATTTCAGGGATGACATCCAGAGTTAAATGCCATTAAGAAAAATAAGAATAATTTTACCTTATATGTTTTTATTTAACACAAAGTAAAACCAATGTGTCATTTTAACTGCAGTAAACACATTTAAGTAAAAGTTGTCTGCCTGAAAAAAGGAGCATTAGACCTAACAAAGGAACATCTGATCATTTCAACTGCAGTTTGTCATCAACTCTAGTTAAAATACTGTCAAGTCAACCTTGTAATGGGTCAATAGTGAACAATATTTTAACTTCCTGACACCATTTTCAAAACTTGGACCTGAGTGTTGAGACATTTGGAGACATCTCTTGTCTCCTAACATCATGAACTACACATTTTAATATTGCAGCAAGAATTTCTTGTTCAAGTTCAGAAGAAGTTGGTTTTCAAAGTTTTTTGAGTCCAGTCTGACTCTTTTGGGAGAGAGAATCTGTCCTGCTGTACCGAACAGTCTTTCAGTAAGGACTTTGGTGGTGTGTATCTTCTGGCTGAATCTCTGTGATGGAATCCATTTTGTGTGTGTTAGTGGTGCTGTGGGTGCTCCCAGCTCAATGACGTATATACTAGAATATACGTCATTGGTCCAGCTCTTCTTGAAGGCAGGTCTAATGTTACCTGTCCACTTTGCAGTGATTCAATGGACCAATTCCTCTCTCGACATCAGTTACTTTCAAACTAACGACAAATCAAAAAACTGCAACGTTTTACTGACATCACTGCATACCACACTATACAAAACCACACCAAACCATGCCATACCACTTTATTTCTAGAGCACTTAAAACAGCAACAAGGCCAACCAAAGCAGCAGAAAACAATCAAGCAAATAACACAGCAAAACACAAAATAAAGTAAAATAAAAATATAGATACAAATAGCAGAAGATAATAACTAAATGGCTAACACTGTAGAATACAGACATGTTAAAAACATGTCCCTGTTACCTCTGAGCTTACGACGGGTTTCTGGAACTGAAATAAGCCTCTGGTCTGCTGACCTCAGAGAGCGCAGTGGGACATATGGCTGCAGAAGGTCAGTGAGATAAGAGAGGGCAGAACTGTTCAGTGATTTAAAAACATACATGATATTTTTTTAACTGAATTCAAAGGTGAACCGGCAGCATGTGCAGGGAGGCCAAAACTGGCGTAATGTGAATTTGGCTTGTACCAGTTAAACATTTTTGTAGGTGCATTCCTCCCCTGGGAAAGAAAAAAAAAAACTTTACCTGCGTAAAGAAACAAGTTGTACATTGTTTAGCAGTAAAAGCAAGCTTAGAAGTGAAAATGAGTGCTTAATTTAAATTCTGGTGAAATCAGTTCTGAAAGTACACAAAACACAATTTTCAGGAAGCTAGATTTTCTGTTCCTAACTTCCTTCTTTGTACAGCCTGATCAAGAAACTTCACAACAGTCAGCAACATAAAAACTAAGCTATCTGTTCTATTAGGCTTTATAAAGCCACACAGTCACAAGAAGTCATGTGTTAAAGAAGCAACTTCTGCCTTCTGTAAATTCTCTTTGTACATTTTCGGTTTCTCGTTCACACAAGGTAGTTATTGTATGCACATGTTGGAACTTTTAGCCAACACTTTTGGTTTGAAACAGCTGCTTGTGCCTTTTGTGTCCACTTTGCCTCTGATGTCATGGTGTCATCTTGCCTGTCTTCTCGGGTCTGCCAGGCTCCTATGAAGATGAGCATGTGCAGCCCAGAGTGATTAGGTACACAGCAGTGATCAATACTCAGTCTCTTGTGGTATTTAAAAAAAAACTTTTTTTGCAGCACAGGCTTGTAAAGCCAAGAACGCAAGTGCATTAAAGTGATTAAATTCAGTCTCATCTTGTGCATGATACCTCAGTAGCTACACGAATAGAATAGAATAGAATAGAATAGAAACAGCCTTTATTGTCCAACGGGGGGAATTCAAGTATAACAGCAGCAACAGATATAAAGGTTCACAGCAAAGAGTTCCTAAAATCGTATTTGATGGGGATTTTAAACCCCTGTTACCTTAATAAAAACCACACAAAGATAAACAAGAGAACAGTGTTAAATCAGACAAACAACTTTGCAAAGGGGAAGGGCTTTTAATGTCCTTTGAAACTTAGTTTGGTCTCAAATACATTGTCCTGCACAATTCCAAATTGTACTGGACATGACAAGCTATTTAAACAAGAAGCAGGTGGAGTTTGACAAGCTCTGACGTCTTACAGATAAAACAAACAAGTCATGGTTCTGATCAAACAAGAACATCTAGTCCAAACATTTGTCAAGGCTAGAAGACTGTCTTTTCTGTATCAAGAGAAAAAGCAAACAACATGTTTGTACTATCAAATATAAGTGTTTAAAGGGAACAGAGAATATTTGATATAAGTGAGCTGGGTTATAATTATTGGGTCAGAGTAATTAGTTTTAGATGATAAATATTGAACATCTCCATCATTTCATCCTCTTTATCATATATAAACTGATCATTATCAATCAGGTGAGCGGTGCGGAAAACAACCCCTGAGGCCGAATTTCTAATTTAGAGGCAAAAACTCACACCACCGTCCCGTGCCTCCACAGTAACGCCCTGAACATGCAGAATCACCTTTTTAGGATGGTTTGAGAGATTATAAAGTTTTGGAGAACTCTGTTGATTGTCATATTTCATGACTTATTTCAATGTTTGAGAGAAATAAAGATTTTGAGGAGAATTTTGCAATGAGTATGGTCTCACTTTATGGCTTATGTCAAAAGTTTTAAAAGGAATAATATATTTAGCAGGGATTAGTCTATTTACCCACAAAAACTAAGTTTTTCCAAAGAAATAGAACTTTTGAGAAGAAACATATATATATAAAAAGAACTAATCTATTTGTGTTAAACAAATAAAAGAAATAAGCTATTTAATTTGTTTTAAAATAAAAAGAACCAATCTAATTTGTCTTAACCAAAGAACCAATCTAATTTGTTTTAACCAAAAAACCAATCTAATTTGTTTTAACCAAAGAACCAATCTAATTTGTTTTAACCAAAAAAACCAATCTAATTTGTTTTAACCAAAGAACCAATCTAATTTGTCTTAAACAATTAAATAGAACTCATACACTTTCAAAGATGTGGGAAATAATTCTCAAACACACAACAAAATAGCCCTTTATGGGCACAAAAATAAAATAAGTTTGAAACTTCTTTGATATCAACTATTGCCCAGGAAAGTAAAAACAACCGGTTTGAACTTAAAAAATGAAATAGATCAACCATTCTTCTTCACAGCATCCATCCCTTTTTTTTTTTTTTTTTTTTTTTTCTGGTGTGGGAGGGTAAGTTCAGTGTCTTTCCTGGGGAGGGAGTGTCCCGTTTTCAGAACACGTTCTTTCTGTTCCTTGGGGATTTGTTTGTGGCAGAAATTGTTGGGCACAAGTCCATTTCATCTGGGGGGGGGGAGTTCTTTGTGTGTGGAATAAGTCCAGTTTTTCATGCGGGAAAGCTTTTGCTTACGAGATCAGTCCAGTTCTGCTTGGGGAAAGCTTTTGTCTGTGAAATAAGTTCATGTGATTCTGGGGGGGGCTTTTGTTCAAGTCTTTTTCTTCTGTGAGTGTCTGTGCGGGTCTTTTTCTTCTTGGGGAGAGCTTTTTGTTCAAGTCTTTTTCTTCTTGGGTTTTTGTCAAAGTTCATTCTTTTCTTTGGGGAGAGCTTTTTGTGTGCCTTGTGGGTGGAGGGCATCAGGCAGTTTGATGGCTTCAGTCTTGTCCAGCTGTCTGTTGTTTAGTCTATTCAGGCATGAATTGCGGGCACAGTAGCAGGTCGCAAACCTGAATTGTGTGTGGCATAGTGTAGTCAAGCCACATGTCTTGACAAAGTGGAGAGATTTGCTCTGACCAGATCCATCTCAAAATCTGGCTCAGCGATCGTTCCAAACTTCCTTTTCAGGGGAGCACCGGTCACTCAGATGTAACAGCTGCTGCTTTTTCTCTCGAGAAGATGACGTGTCCTTTCCTCCACCTGTAGGGGTCCCGTCCACCCTCGTTTTCAGCCGTCCCTAGCAGGACCTCGAGTCAAGGCGGGATTCACTGGCATCACTGGCAACTCCCCCTGAAGGAGTTCCGGAAACCTGTAGTCTTTTTGAGAGGAGAACTGGACACCAAAAAACTTGCAATTTGTCAAATAAAACTAAGGCCTTCGGATCCCATGAGCCATTTGTGGTCTGGGGAAGGTCAAACTGTGGGTAACTCCTTAACTTAACTTAAACTAAATTCTGTAATTGGCTATAATAATAATTGTTTCTTTAAACATAAAATAAAATTCCATTCTTACTATCTAAAACATTTGTATTTAATGGCAAAAACAACACAACAACAAATGATTTCATTCTTCAGTGAAAATGAGTAATCACTCACTCTGATTTGAGGTTATTTTAATTAGTAAGTTATTCTTAATTAGCATGATCATCAAAATGAGTAGCAGGAGACGGAGACGTTTTATACTCACCTAAAATACTTTACCTTTTTCATAGTCTGTAGAAAAAGTCTAAACATACATACAGACATAGACAGACATATACGTACAGACAGACATACATACATATAGACACACATACACATATACATATAGACAACATAAACATATAGAATTTACAATAAAAACTGTGGTTCATGTGCTCAAAATAAGTCCAGTCTATAGTCAGGGTCAGTCGTGTTTTAAAAATATAGAACCACCACATTTCAAAATTAACCTTTCAAATCAACCTGTTGAATAGATCCAAACCTCCAGGGCGTCCCCCATCTTTTTTTCTCTTTGGATCTGTTAAAAATAAATACCTGTTTATTAAACGACATATACCAAAGAAATGTGGTTTGTAGGTTTATCTGATTTATCCTACAGTACAACGTGCTTCTTAAATTATCCTTTAAATGGCTATGCTTTTGAATATAAAAATCTAAAAAGTTATTTTTTGTATAACTGATCATCTAATCAATGAATGAGCTGTTTCCTTTTACGAGCCCTCATTAATGTCATTAGTGATATATTCTTTATTATTATTAGTTATTTCTAGGAACACCTCCTAATTATTCTTCCAAACTTTAACATGATGTGAGTTGTTTTGATCCTCTCTGTAATATACACTGTTCACTATATTAGCTAGTTTCTGTTGCTTTTTCTATATAATATGTTTTCGTTTCTGTTTTGTTTTTCCTCTCGTTTCACTGTCTGCTTGGCTTGTTTCTATCGTACAGAACCTTGGTTGGCCCGCGTCAGCCTAAGTGCTCTATAAATAAAGTGGTATGGTATAAATAATCTAAGATTTAAAGCATAAAGCTATAAAAATTGTTCTAAAAATCTCTTAATCAATTCCTTTGTGGAAAACCAGACCAACCAAAATGCACTCCCGTCAAGGACAATCCTTCCTTCAGCTCCACAAAACTTTTGCATGAATGTTTGTGGAGACACAAATTTAATCTGCAAAAGAAAATATAAACATTAACTTTTGTTTCAGGGTTATGAGCTGGGATCAGTATCTCTGTTTCATCACGGAGTTACAGGAAACGGAAAAATAAGTCGTCAGACCCACATAGTACAATATAAACTACAAATTCTGTGGCCTTGCTTGTCTAGCAAGCCATATCATGAGAATGTGTTTCATTAAATAAAATTAATCATAGCAGACTGCAGTTTTGAAACACGATACCAGGATCATTGACAGATCTTCACAGATCTATACGGGGGGCATGACCTTCAGCTGGACAGTTGGCGTGGTTGACTTCAAGACCTGTTCTCTTTGTCTTTCTGGAGAACCTGTTCAGCTCCCTCTTGTCACAGCATCCAGTGAGATCTTTGTTTCTGGGCGAGATCTTTGCTCCTGGGTGAGATCTTTGTTCATCATCGATCCATCACACCCGGACCGCATATACTGGTCATTTGTGTTTGATGACCGTGTTCTGACAGTTCTTTGTGAAAGTCTTTGTGGTGTCTTTTGTTCAGAGAAAAGTCCAGTGCACAGCCCTCGTTCAGTGCCATAGTTCTTTAAGCCCCTCGAATGTTTATTTTGAGCAGGGCAGCCTGGGAGTCCAGCCTTGGTGTCCTCGGAAGTCAGTGAGCCAGCTTCTGGACACGCCCTTAATATCAAATCTGATCCGATCCAATCAATAACCACAGTAGTTTGTGATTCAAAAATTCAGACGCTGCATGTGTTTTTGACATGGTCCTATCTTAATGTATGTACTACTAACTATGTGTTTTTGTAAGTGTCGTGAGGTCCAGGACTTACGTTTTCCTGCTTCCACAAACATCGCGAGGCTGCTTCTAAAATAAATAAAAAATGAGAAAATAGAAAAATGTAAAAATCCTTAACAAACCAGGTTCAAAGTAATCATGTTATTTCTATAAGCAATTACCTTGAATAGAGCCACCTCTGCAAGTCTGGTTTGCACAATGGAATTTTAAAATGTTCATTTACATAAAAGTGAATTTTCAACAGAGGCATCCTTTTAATCTGATCTGCATAACAGATCTAAAATCATTAATTTACGTATGAGTAAAATTGTCAATTTAACCTGAAACTAGAAATTTTACCACTTTTCAGTGGTTTACCTATCAAAAGTTAAAGCATGGGCTGGGTGATTTTGCCTAGATCCAAATTATGTCCTAAATAGAAAAGTATTGATTAAAATAAAAAAATTGTATTCAGTCAAGGCGTGTCTGTGAGTGGTACTTCCCGTTTTAATATTCCATATTATTATTACTGTATACACAGCCCCAATCTGTTTGAATGAAAACAACTCTTACTGCTGTCAAAGATTATGCATTGTATGGTCAAATGATATGTTATTCTAATTCCCGTTCAAATATACCAGACCTCTTTTTGCCTCTAATGGTCATAATTTATGCGAAAACAACACCAAAATTAGGTTTTAACAGTGAAATGTGTCTTTCACTCCTGGCGAGTTGGCTGGATTCTTGTGCGTATTTAACCTACTTGCTGAAAAGTTACTTCTAATAAAGCATTTTTATTATTAATCATTTCAGTCACATTATATAACTCTTTAAAGGAAACAGCTCTTAAAATCTACTTAACTGTGTAACAGCTCTTTAAAATTGATAAAACATTTTCAATGTATGCAAAAATCGTTTTAAAATGATGAATTTAAACTGAGCGTTTCAACTTACAATCCAGTCAAGTTTCTATTTGACAAGAATATATATATTTTATTCTTTATAAGTGTCAAAGTTTTATCAATTTAGTTAAACTTTTAAAAGACAGAATTTACTGGCAAGTCTAAAAATAAATTTCTGCTAAATTTTTCTAAGACTTGTTATCCTAAAATGCCTAAACTTAATTTTGATCTGATTATGGTTGTTAATTTAAATTAACAAGCTTATTATAAAAGTTTAAATAGTCAATAATTGTAATTCAATGTAGTATACCGGTAATACTTTCTCTACGTCCCATTTGTTTTGCATTAAATCCAAATATATGTCGTGTTTTATCAACATAAATAATATAATTAAAAAATGGGAGAAAAAGGGTGCACACTTAGCATGGTTAGCTGTCCAATTTTCAGTTTATTTTTACTAAGTTGTACGCAGCTTTCACGAATTTCTTTAATGTTTTGATTGCCAATTGTCGTCATCACTCTTCGTCTAAAATTCAGATCTCAAATGAGTCCCAGAGGTTTAATGGGATTAATCTGTATAAATATGCAAAATGTAACTTTATTTTTTAGAGTGGCTATGTTTTTCAAAGTGTTTAGCATAATTTTTGCCGTTTGTACGCAACGCCATAATAAGTGTATGTTCATACTGGTTAAAAACGGTCTTAGTTTTACACAAAGGGGTGGGTAGCCAGTTGGGCTCGTTTTGGGCTTGTTTTGGGCTGGTCGCTTGCTTCTGTCGCGAGATCTGGCAACACTGTATCAAAGTTCTCATGACAACAAGGCCTCCTGAATTCTTGCCTCGTCATCATTCAGCTTTTTCGACAGAACTATTTCGATAAAAATTGGTAAGCGAATTCTCAGTTCCTTTTTGCAGAGAAAACACAATTTAGAAACGTTTGGTTTCACAGTATAACTATCTATTTACGGATTCAGACGGACGAGCGGAGCTTCGGCTGCCTCTCTGTTAGCATTAGCTTAGCTTTTCATTTCCGATAAAAAAACGTAATTTTTGGATGAGTTAAAATCGGATCTTTCGCCGTTAGATTTTCATGATAAAAACGGATCTGTCCGCTTGGTTCAGCGAAACAATTTGGAGTCTTTCTCGCTAAAATTTTATTAAATCGGACCGCTGGTGTGGGCGCCAGGCCTACTGTTAAAACGTCCTAATTTAACGTTGTTAAGCCTTTAAAACCTAAAGTATTTGGATTAGAATTTTATAAACAAGATTGATCAAATACTAAAGTCTTTATGTAGCATTCTGCTACATTCATGATTTAAAAAAAGTATTTAAATATTTATTTTATATTTAACCATAAGTTTTTTAGGTCCTGCATATCAGAGATGATTATGTAACTTTTCATAATGTTTCCTAATATCAGGAAAAATACAATGGGAAATGTTTGCAATCAATCCTCTCTCAGTCACGTTTTAAATGGAATGCTGAATAAGAAAGTAATAATTTGTATTCGTGTGTCCTCAGATCCACCGAGAATTCTTCAAGCAAGTCCATCAAATTTCTTGGTTTGTAAAATTATTTAAATAAAAATCTGCTTCTCAACATCAACTTTAGTTCTCGTGCCATATTTATGTTTATTTTAATTTTATTTATGTATGTTTCATCAGTACCGCCTCTCTGTTAGCACAGTACTTTTCTTGTAAGTAAATACAGTATAAATTTTCACACAGACGGGGAAGGAGGGGGTGGGGGAGGGAGGGAAGGTTGTTAGTTTCTGCTCTGAAACTAACATTTTATAATGAAGGATAAAACAGCTGAAACTGTTTGTTTTGTCACTTAGCAAAATAACTCATGATCCACTAAATTATTTTTTGTAAACCTTCAAAAGTAATGAACGGTTGGACATTTACATTTAATTAACTTTAGTAGCAAACCCAATGAACCAAGCTTGCCTTTGCCAAATTATCTGGGGGAGGCGCAGGCACAGCTGAGGCATCCCAAGGTTGAGCTGCACATTCACTCTCAGAGAACAGAAAACACAGAAAACAGGCTGCAGGCTCAGCTCGGGTGGGGGGGGGTGAAGGCCCACAGAAAACAGATAACAGACAGGAGCCGAGCTACACATGCACACACTGAGGAAAATGGGAGGAAGAAAAGAAAAAACCAGAGGTGCAGGGCTCCAGAAACACAAACATACACGTAAAAAGGACTAAACAAAAAACAGAATGACGCGTCATATATAAATATAAACGTTCTTGTCTTAATTTCTCTTCCTTGCCTGGCCGGACACACTAAACGTCCAATTTAAAGGTCTGGCAGCCAGCCTCACATTTCTGGTCTTGGCGTATTTTTGGCCGCCCTCGCTTAC
>JBBPBX010000043.1:152502-183418 GCA_038048925.1 Garcialebias charrua | reverse complement strand
ATATATATATATATACATACATACTTTTTTTTCTTTCTATAATGTAATATATTTCTGAGTCAAAGCTTTGTCCCAATAGTCACACAGGCACATTTATTAACAAACAGCTGTAACTGTACAAAATAAATGTCTAAAAAATAAACAATTTACATATATTAAATAATAATACTCTTCAGCTGCGCCACCTTCACTACGTTGGTATGCGTGTGTGAAGCAGCAAGTGAGGGGTTGTGTTTGTATTTAGTGAGGGAGCAGGAGGGGCCGCGTGCAGATGACAGATGGGAGAAAAATAACTACATGTATTTTCAAGTCAAATAATGCTTGATGGTTGCGATAGAGCCATTTTAACCATTGTAAAGTGAAAAACTTGAGATACATCAAGTATATTCGATATATCACCCAGTCCTAGGGTGAAGTGACAAAAAAACTGGTTACAGATGGACAGATGATGCTCTTGGTCATATACGAGAACCATTCTGGTGTATTAAAAGGCAACAGTGACTCATTACTCATAACTCATTACAAGCAGTGAGTGGGGCATGTATTGTGTGTGTGTGTGTGTGTGTGTGGGGGGGGGGGGCTAAAACAGTGTATTTCAATTTTATTTTATAGCAAGTGCTGTCTTAGGCCTTGTACACACGTAGCCTGGTGTTTGAAAAAAAGAACATCTGCGCAAAAAAATATTGCCGTACATACTGTTCGGACAGAGAAAATGATCGTCTACAATGAACCCGGTAATTTTCACCACAGAGCGTTGTAAAGAATATGCCCAACCCATAGAGGCAGTGTAGTGCAAAGATGAAACGTTTATCAGCCAATCACAACCCTTCAAAGCAACCACAACTTCCTGTTAAGTTTTGAATCATGGCGCCTGGAGGTTCGTTTGTGTGGACAGACCGCGAGGTTGAACTACTATTAAATACTGTGTTGGAGTACAAAGTTAATAAAACGCAGGAAAATGTCGACTGGGAATCATGTCAGAGCAGGTATGTTGACATTTTAGCGCTTTTTTTAGAGCATTACCCAACGGGGTGACATGTGACGTCAGCGCAAATCTCCAGTTCTGAAAGTCCACACGCAAACCCGAAAGCGGAGAATTCTCAAATCTCCACTTTGGTCGGAGTATTTGTTATTATTCGTTTATAGTTGCATCAACCGGAGTTCACGTGTGGATGAAAGGCCAAACCGCATGATAAGCTATTCGGTTTTACTGATATCCGGCTACGTGTGTACAAGGCTTTAGAAAATAATAAACTGATATGGCCCAAGGTCATCTGTTTTGAGTGATTCTGGTGATTTGCTGACCCAGCTGTGCTGTGGCCTATCAGGAACTGTCTGGCCTCTCCTGGCTCCTCCGAATGGACATCCTCTGCAGCCTGGTTGGATTCTTCACCTCCTGTTCCTCCAACCACAGAAAAGGCCAGTCTATTTAAGCCCAGCTCTCTACCAATCAGTGCAGATATAATTTAGACAGAGCAGCTCACCATTTTGTATGGCTGTCTTGACATGGTGAAATGTTTGGCCTTAGCCAAGTTTAATAGGCTATATGCCACGGGTAGGTGTGACGTACCTCCGTTAAAATATGGGACACATCCAGTACTTCCGGTTCCGATCCACTGCCGTTGTCGTTAGCGTTAGCTCCTAGTAGCAGACCATGACAACGACCCGAAACGGGAAGCGGCTGCGCGCTACTGGCGCTACAAGTGAGTTCCGTTGTGTCCGCCCACCGGTGGGAACAGCTGTTCCGAGGGGGGGGTTCGGGCGAAAATTTATCGCGGCTATCCGTAGGGGGAACGTCGCCATAATTTTATATGGAATTATATGTGTATAGAGTTATTATTGGTGTGTATGGAGCCAAGATGGTGTAGTGGTTAGGGCGTTTGACTTGGGACCCGAAGGACGCGGGTTCGCGTCCCGGCCACTACACATCTTGGGGTGTCTATGAGTGCACACCTATTTCTCCAGCTCCCCGAGCGCCTTCTATGGCTGCTCACTGCACCGCCTGGTAGGTGGTTGGGTTAAATGCAGAGACGAATTTCGTCTGTGTATGGGAAACATACGCAGATGACAAGCTTAGACAATTATTATTATTATTATTATTATTCATTGTATTTAGACATTTATGTTTGTGTTTTTCCCGCTAACCGGAAGTGCGCGGTCCGGCTCATGAATGCGGAAGTGTCAGAATGGATGTCTGTGGCATATAGTCTATTTTGTTATGTCTAGTTAAAAGATTTGTGGCCAAGAGTTTGGTAGTGAGGACTATCTGTGTGTTGCTCAGTGGTTGTGTATGTTTCTGAAGACAGGCTCAGAAGTTTTACTAGAAGAAATCTTTGTTTTGATTAGGTGTAATTTTGGTTCAAGGCTAAATGCTATCAGTTACTTTTTTTATTTTCTACCTTGGTTGTTAATCAATACTGTGTACTTTAGTTTACAGAGAGATTTGTAAAACATTACTTAACATAATTGTTTGATGTTTAATTTTGTTAACTTTTGTTGGAAGTTATTTTTGTAAAACATTATCATTGGACCAGAGGACCAGACTTAGCTTTTTTAGATTATCATTGGTAATTAGTACGGATGCAGAATATTATCGGCACAGTCTCGGGATCGGCTGATATTAACGTTAAATTTCAATATCAGACATGGGCAATTCCATTAAAATAACTTGCCGATATAAAAGGCGCCGTTTTTGCCTGCAGCACAACGTGATGACGTTGCAACACAACACGATGACGTTGCAACGGCAGCACAACGGGATGACTTAACGTGCACCATCAAAATGTTGGTGGTGTGGAAGTTTTTTTTTTTTGTTGGTGAGGATGACGGATTCCGAAGATTGATTGACTACGTTGAGCCTCGCTACACCATCCCGTCGGGGATATTTTTCCGATGTTACCTTACCTGAGTTACAAGTAGTAATTTCTGACATCACTGAAAAGCTAATAGCCGATAGCACGACTTGTTGGGTGAGTTTTACCACAGACGTTGGGACGTCGTGTTTGCCCCGTTAGCATGATTAGTCTTACGGCACAATGGATAGACAAAAACTTTGAAATTAAAAAGGCTGTCCTTCATGCACAAGAGTGCAGAAGATCCCACATTGCAGCTAGGAACCCGGAACAAGCCTCCACAAGTGAGACAGCATCGCAGGTGACTAATGCTAATAAATAACATTTAACACCTTTCATTTAGTATAAGTCAAAGTGCTATGCATATGGCTTTTACTAAATATATGTCACCAGCTCTTACAGCTGTTACACAGTTTTTGTAGCAAATAAACCTAAATAAGAGGGCTGTGTTCTGACAAAGGAAAGTATATAAATTATCAGTATCTGCATCGGTTATCGGCCAAAAATCCAATATCGTGCATCCCTAGTAATGAGTACTTTTGGGGCAGCTGTGACTGAGTGACTAAAGCAGTTGTCCTCCAATGAAAGAGTTGGGGATTCGATTCCACCAGCAGTCGCAGTCTCTGGGCAAGACACTGAACCCCTCACTGACTCCAAAGTGTGTCCCATTGGTATATGGATGTGATAAAGCACTGATTGATCTTTGCATACATATACAGTAGTAGAGTGCTGTGTGGATGGGTAAATGAGGACACAGATTATAGTGTAAAGTGCTTTGAGTATCTTGATAAGACAGAAAGGTGCTATATAAGTACAGTCAATTTCATTGCATACTTTAACAGTACCCTCTTTATGTCCAATGTTGCTTGTTAAAACTTAACTGGATGAATAAATCACTTCTATTATTCAAAACCTATTTCCACCTGGTTTGCTGGCTTCCTTCGTTCCTTACATAGCTAACTTTACTAATTGGCATTTATAATGTATATGAATGTTTCTGTGCTGAGCCCTGAGATAGCTTTTGTTGTGACTTGGTCGTATATAAATAAAATGAATCGAATTGTAATGTTACCTCTCTATTTGCTGGCTGAGCCGGGTCCTAACTTTAATGGGGGCTCGTCCGGGATTTTTACCCAGGACTTCTCGCACCCCAAGCAAGAATCATACTCCTAGATCATGCAAGTGCCAGCTTTACAGTAGGCATAAAAATAGAGCAACCAATACACTGCCCTAACTCCTAACCCTGCTGAAGGGTGCCCATTAAAAATGTGATGGCTTCATGCTAAGAACAGCACCACATGAACAGCAGTCATAGGTTTTCCTTTGCCCAACAATTCAATACATAAACTTAGGACACACAAAAAAAATACCATGTTTGGTTATTTCTTTATGGGATTTTTTTCCTTGGTAATAAATCTTGGTACTTCCTGTGTATTTCCTGTAAATGGTGCCACTATTATCACAAATGCATTGAGAGGTGAGAGTTGGACTCCGCCAAGGTTGCCCTTTGTCACCGATTCTGTTCATAACTTTTATGGACAGAATTTCTAGGCGCAGCCAAGGTGTTGAGAGGATCCGTTTTGGTGACCTTAGAATCGCTTCTCTGTTTTTTGCAGATGATGTGGTCCTACTGGCTTCATCAGTTCGTGATTTACAACTTTCACTGGAGCGGTTTGCAGCCGAGTGTGATGCGGCCGGGATGAGGATCAGTTCCTCCAAATCCGAGGCCATGGTCTTGAGCCGGAAAAGGGTAGCATGCCCTCTCCGGGTCGGGGAGGAGGTCCTGCCCCAAGTGGAGGAGTTTAAGTATCTCGGGATCTTGTTCACGAATGAGGGAAAACTGGAGCGTGAGATCGATAGGCGGATAGGTGCAGCGTCCGCAGTGAAGCGGGCGCTGTACCGGTCTGTCGTGGTGAAGAGAGAGCTGAGTCAAAAGGCAAAGCTCTCAATTTACCGATCGATCTACGTTCCCACCCTCATCTATGGTCATGAGCTTTGGGTTATGACCGAAAGAACAAGATCTCGGATACAAGCGGCTGAAATGAGTTTTCTCCGCAGGGTGGCTGGACTCTCCCTTAGAGATAGGGTGAGAAGCTCAGTCATCCGGGAGGGACTCGGAGTAGAGCCGCTGCTTCTCCACATCGAGAGGAGCCAGTTGAGGTGGCTCGGGCATCTGGTTAGGATGCCTCCTGGACGCCTCCCTGGTGAGGTGTTCCGGGCATGTCCCACCGGGAGGAGACCCAGAGGAAGACCCAGGACGCGCTGGAGGGACTATGTTTCTCGGCTGGCCTGGGAACGCCTTGGGATTCCCCCGGAGGAGCTGCTCCAAGTGGCTGGGGAGAGGGAAGTCTGGGCCTCCCTACTTAGGCTGCTACCCCCGCGACCCGACCCCGGATAAGCGGAAGAAGATGGATGGATGGATGGCATTGGTGGGTTGAGCAGCAGAGCAGAGTGCGAGTCCAACCTATGAAAAATTTAGCAATCTTTTCAGCCAATGTCAAACAACTAATTCTACTACTGACTAGGTTTGAGCTTTAGGTGCCCCAGATACTGACAATCTGCCTTTTAGCTTTAAATCATAGTTATTCTCTTGATGGTCAATAATTCTGTCACTAACCTTGTAATAACAGAGCACCACTAGAGAAATCTTGAGTACCATCAGTGGTACTTGTATCACAATTTGAGAGCTATGGCTCGATTACAAAATATTTTAAGAGTTTATTACTGTACCATAGTCAAACGTGGTTAAAATTTACCAAAAGTTGGCCTCGGGCAGACTCAAAACTCGCTGGAGGGATTACATATCACTGAAAGGAATGTCATGGGTTTTTTTACTTCTGGGACTATTTCTTCGACAATCTGACTATGAATAAACGGTCCTACATAAAAATGAAGCTGGAGAGGAACAAAAAATCTTAAGGTATAATATTAATTACCCTAATATTAAGGTATTTTGGTTGTGGGCAGTGAGAGAAAGGAGGAGGAGAGCAGATGGAAAGGAGTTGCCTGGGTGATTCTTGCCTCGTGAACTGTGATGGGGAGACGGTGAAGCAAACACGACAGATTAAACAAAAGGAGGCAGAAAGACGAGGAGGAGGAGGAAGGTGAGAACAGTGTGAACAACAACAAAACAGATGAGCAGAAACAGACAGATGGGATGGAAGAGAATGACAGAAGACGTGTGAACAGACTTGACAAACATACAGACACAGAAATACACCGATAACGCAGCGGCGCACACCTTAAAGGAACCGGAGACATGCAGTAGCTGAAGACGTATAAGCAATGAGACGATTTGTGTGAAATGCTGCCAGCTGCCCAGATGTTTTACTGCTTAATTTAATGGCAGCTTCAGATAAATAAATAAAAAGTCTGTTTAACATCAAAACCAGATGGTCTCTGTTAGATCTGAGCAGGGAGGGATAAAGTTAAACAAGCTGAAACAGTAATCCCTAAATATAAACTTACCTTTAGATTATTTCTATAAGATTTTACCAGAGTTACTCTGACATGCGACTAATGCCTGGGTGATATTTTATAATCAAACAGGTGTAAACTAAACATGCAGCGATTGTCGCTCTATAACAGCTGGGCGGTTGATGCAGGCAAACGTCCAGCTGGGTTGATTGATGGATGCCGTTGCAGTGAAACAAACAATTAACAACAACAAGTCGTGATAAACTCCAACCTAAAACAACAGCTGGAGTCAGACTTCATTTTGAAACAAAACAATGCAATTATGTGCAACTTACCTGTGCTACAAAGGAGCATTAGCTCAATATCACACAGTTATTTCCCACCAGAGATCTCAACCAAAACTGTAGAGAATTTAAAATAATGCCACTTTCTTTCATCCTTTATGCTACAAATAGAAATTTGGGTTTAGCTGTCCAACTGTGTGTGTTGAAACTCTTTATACAAGTGTCATGGGACACAAAAAGTTTAAGAACAGAAATATTGATTGTGTCAGCTGTTAGGAGGTTAAAAGAAAGTGCTGATAAAAAGACTCAGAGGTAAAATCTCAAAGCTGCAGCAGCCTAAAGCTGTTAACACCAGAAGTCAGGCAGCGATAGTGAAAGAGCAGGTTCCTACACATGATCTCATCTGTTCGGATGTTAAGGTGGAAGTGCTAATTATTTGGTTTTCTACTCTTAATCAGATACTTTCAAGTAAGGTTCTGTGGAAGCTTGTGAGCAACTGTTATCTTACCCGTTGTAGATGATCTCAGTTTGGAGAAATGAAGAATCTGATTGAAGAGGTAATAACTAATCCAAGCATGGTCAAGAGCAAAGCAGACTGCTGCTGTCTTAAAACAACTTTAAAAACTACAGAAATATTCTTGGGAATGCGGATTTATAAACTTTTACAGCGCTGATAATTTTGCGTTATGCCGATGTTCCATCAGATTTAATACTATCTTGAGCCAAAGTGCCTTAAGCTGCTGTTTTTTTAATCATTTTATTGTGTGAACGCTTTTGAAGCTTTCACACTATTGTAATCTATTTTTCTTCCGTACATTTATCTGCAGCTTTCTCATTCCACAGTTTTTGTGCTATTTCATCAAGTCATAAATCAAAACGTTCAGCTCTTTCAGGAAAATCCTGCTATGACTTTTGGTATTGGTGCAACTTTAGCTTTCTGAAATATTTAGCCTTTTCTGCCATTTTTTCCTCAAATAAATGAATTGAGCTCATTTTACATCCTTCAGATCTTTAGATGTGTTTACAACCTTTCACTGCTCCTTTCACATTTTGTTCTGCTTCAGCCTCTTTCAGCTTCCTTCTGAAAAATAAAAATATTCTTCAGCTACTGTCAGTTAATTTCAGCTGTTCTGTGCTCTTTTCAGACTATTTCGGCTAACTACAACATTTTTGTGCTTCTTTAACTTATTTCTGCTAATTTCAGCTTGTTATGCTTCTTTCAGCAAGTTTCAGCTTTTTCTACAATACATAGTTCCCGTGTGACGTCACATCTGTGGAATTTCCGTGTATACCCTCATGTGTGGAGGCGGACCAGCAGTTGCAGGACAGTCTACTGGATGTGTACTTTTCACGTTGTTTTTTTTGTTAATTTCTAATTAATTGCAATGGTTACTTCGTGTTGGGTCAGTGGGTGTTCCAGTCGGGTAGACGTTTGGGCAACGCGCAGGTTTCACTTAATCCCAAAAAAGTAAACGTGAAGGATTTATCTCATCGGAGAAGCTCACAGCAGCCCCTCCTCTCTCTGACTGCTCGGATTTGCTCTCGAAGACGTTGTGCTTTTGGCCGGTAAACAAAATATTCTACATAAATAATTTTGTGAAACAATGTCAGAACAATGTTAAAGTACAACTGTCTGTGTGTTAGAGCTGTTTATTTTTTTTTCATTATTTATGTGCACCGTCTAGCGGTGATTAGCTTAGCATCTCGCTAACGCGACAACGGCCTCTTCATGCCTGGGAGACCGCCCCAGTGGGGGAAGGAGGACGGGAGCCAAGTCATGTGGGCGACGCGTCGGTCCCATGGGACGTGCCCCCGCGGCCGCGAAGGATCCATGCCGTCCAACCTACCTGAGCTCGCCGCGAGCCTCCGTGCGATGGACCCTCCGCTCTGGATGCTAACGCGACATGCTAACTTCCAACACGGTAACACTCAAAGTGCTGGTCCTGGTCCGTGTTGAGCCTGGACTTTTTTTGGCTGTGCGTTATTTTAGTTAAACCTTTATTTAGCTGGTTAGATATGATTGAGACAGTTTACACATCTTTTTTGGATTTAAAGCTGTGAAGCTCCTCTGTGTGCACTCCTCGTAGCAATTAAATAATTAATGATATCAGAGTAACTTCTTGATGACAAGTTGTCCGCTTCGTCTGCCATGATTTCTTTCTCCAACTCATTCAACTCCGACCACTGCCATTTTGCTCTTGTGCCTTGGTGAAGCTAGTAATGTTTTTAGCTGCGGTAGCTCGAGTCTGTTTGTCCGCCATTTCTGCCTTTACGGGTGGCGAAAAACCCGGTATTGCGCAATACTCTTCACGTGTGTGGGAACTATGTATTTCAGCTGTTTTAATGCTAATTTTATTTTTTCAGCAAATCCCACGTTTTTTGCACTCATTTAAACTTTTTCAACCCAATTCAGCAAAAAAGTGAACTCTCCACTTCCTTCTCGTAATTTAAGCCTCTTTCTACCTTTTTAGCTACTTTTCAGCCGTTTTTGTTGTTGATAATTTCCTTTTTTTCCCCAGGTAAATGTCCACTTTTTGTGCTCATCATTTCTTCTTTTAGTCTAATTGGGAAAATTATGCTCTCTACTTCTGCTAATTTAAGCTTGTTCTACATTTTCAACAACAAACGCTTTAGCATTTTTTAAAACTCATTTCAGCTATTGTCAGATAAATTCAAGATTTTTGTGACAATTTCAGCTCTTTTCAGCCTACACAACTTCTTTCTGCTAATTTCAGCTTGTTACACTCCTTTCATCTTATTTTTGCTAGTTTTAGCTTTTTCTATTGCTGCTACCATTTAGATGTTTTTGTGCTCAATTCAGCTTTTTCAGCTACTTCTACTTTTTTTTTTTAAGCATATTTCAGCGCTTTCCACTCCTGGTAGTTTAAGCTTTTTTCTGCCTTTTCATCTATTTTAGTTGCTAATTTCAGCCTTTTTTAGCTATTTTCCTAACCTTTTTGCTAATTTCCGCTTATATAAACATAATTCAGCAAAGACGTGATCTTTTTTCTTTTTTCTTCTAACTTCGGCTTGTTCATCCATTCCAGCTATATTTCAGCATGTTTTTAGCTCATTTCAGCCGTTTTTCAGCAATTTATTCTGCAATAAGCATTCGCACTGTATTTTCATGGGAAATGCAGTTTTTTATTCTCTTTAAAATGACTGAACTTAATGTAAATAGTAATAAAATAAACTGTGGAAGTGAATGTTCATAAAACAATACATAGCCTGTTACAAACGTTTGGGATTTGGAGTTGCTTTAAGACTTTAGCATCACTTTGTCGCTCAGATTAACTGCTAGCTAACCAATCGGGTCAGAATTAAACTTTCTAAAATCGGGGTCTTCTAAACAGCTATCTTTGGGCCTGCCATGAGAAAGCTTTGTGATAGGGTTAGAAAGGCCACAGAGCAGGAGGAAAAACCACAGGTTGGTAAAACTCATCAGATTAGTTAAACGCTGCTCTCGTGCTGCCACTGAAGCCAAAAATCAGACCAAGTGTCTGAACAGAGAGGGCTTTACCAGCTGCAGGTTGTGGGCCGTTGTTACTGGACGTTTCTTTATTCCCAAACACAGCATCAAAATCTACAGTCAGGGCCGGGACGGTGCTCTGCAGCGGCTGGTTCTCCGGTCCTGAGGAATGCATACATGACTGATTAACGTCCCGTTTTGTTGCTGCAGCAGACGCAGCTTCATCCCACACCTCTTCACAAAACACCTCTGTAGATGCAAGCAGACGTCACCATCTCCAGCTACACTAATCCCATCAGATTAGGAACTCGTACCTTACAGTCCTCAGTGTACTTTCATTGTTGTCATTTGGTAAAAATGGGATTTTCTTCAGGCTGCTGGGAACACGAGTCTTTCAGGGGAGAGCTAATCCTGTGCTCGAGGAAATCCATAGATATTCCTTTTTGTCTTGCTTTTGGTTTTTATCCCTGTTGACGATTCAGATTTGAAGTTTGTCTGAACAGAACTCTCATGAGCAGATTCTTCTTCTTTTATCTCATTTTTGCCTCTTCTAATTTTAACTGATGTTGTGTTTTCTTTGAGAACTACAATTATTTATATAATTATATAAACCAAAATACAGTACATTGGTTTATATAACAGTTGTATTTATTCTACCTTTATTATTAGACACTAACTAGATACTATAACTACTTTTAAGACTTTCTTAATAAAGCCAGGATCTCAGTGGGTTGGAACTGCAAGCAACTACCATATTTTCTGGCGTATAAGTCGCAGTTTTTTTTTTCATAGATTTGTCAGTCCTGCGACTTATATATATATATATATGTTTTTTTACCTCCCCATTAGCCTGGCCCTCGCCTTCCTGCACAGCTCCGCTCAATTCTCATTTCCCTTCACTGCTCAGTCTGGGATTTCTCCAATAGACAACGATTTCTCCGGTAGATTTTTGACCGGACCAATCAGAGAATAGAAGGTGGAGTTTTTGGCCCCTAACCCACGCCCCCACCTGTCCCAGCGCAGCCAGCGAGCAGCCGCATGTTCTCATTCAAAGCGATGCAAAGCGATGCAGGACTGTTTTATATGTGACACAAATGTATTAATTTCCCCTTCTTAATCCCTTATCTGGAGTTTTCTTTTGTTTTTTTTGCCAAAAGTCAAGTGATCGCTCCCTCCTCCCTCCTCCTCCTCCTCCTCTCTCTCCGCTGAGTGCAAAGAATAAGGAAATGACTGAGGTTGTCACGACTCGAGAGAATTAAACTCGGGTTTTACGTTGTTGCCTGAGTCCCTGCATATTTTCTGGTCTTCTGGTGTGCTGGACCAGCGCTACATGGTTTTATTTTATTTTATTAGAACGTTTTATTAACATATAAACACAGAATATGCAGCGGCGAGAGAAAATTCAGCAGGAGGCGGAGCTGAAGTCAATTTGGCAGAGCTCTGAGGGGGAGGGAGCAGAATGCTTTCCCTGTTCAAAATTTTTCTAAGATCCAATGGTTTTGTTCCTTAGGCAGAGGCCACGCCTCCAGCAAGAATCGTTTCTCTATGGAGAAAGTCCAGACCCTAGTACGAAGCGAAGTGAAGGACAAGGGTCTGGTTTTAACCAGGCTACCTCCCCATATTCATAACGCAATTTTTGACTGACGCTTTAAATTTCTTAAAACTGCAACAGCGAGTCCTCCCGTGCACGCTCACTTCACTCAGCTGGTGCAGGAGGAGAAATGCTGGAGAGCTAGCGGCTCCGGCATCCATGGATGAATGGATGGATGGATGGATAGCGCCTCACCGTCCAGGCGAAATGAAGCTATTTTGACCATTAAATAAGCGCATAATAAATGCGACTTATACACCGGAAAATGTGGTAGTTGGTGAACATATGAAACCCGTTTCAAATTAGTTTCTGTACATTTTAAAGCAGCAGAACCGACACCTTCCAGAGTTTTCCTAAGACAATGAACAACCGAAGCTACAGCCCTGAATGTCTTTGTCTAAAAACTACACAAAGCTTTTTTTAAATATTATTTATTTGCCTAAATCTGCCCATCTTCATTTTAAAAGAGCTCCAGTGTATTACATGATAAATGGGGGGACGACAAAACAGGATGAGGCAGGTATGATGTGGGCAGAGGTAACAAAATAATGTGCACAGCTACAGTTTAGCTTTGCAAGTTGTAAAAACATAAGTAGGCTCTGATTTTTTAAAGCGCGACGCAAAACGCAGCTGCTCGTCTTGCTGGTCTTTTGGTCTCCAATCAGCCTCCAACAGGTGCGGTCCAGGGAGATGCTTAGTCCAAGCCTGCCCCGGGTGTGCTCTTGTTAGCATAAATTAGTCCCAAAACTGTTGAGCAATAATGTAGTGAGGGGGAGGGGGGCTGCAGTAGGACATCAATCAATGGTCAAGCTGAAAATCATACGGTTCTGGTCACCTACTGGTTCCTAACTAAAATATTATACTTCCATCTAGCTCGTGTATCACACAGTGGTAACTTTTATTTGTATAAAATACATATTTTTGGACAAACATGAATTTGTGTTTTATTTTTGGAGACTTCCATTTATGTTCTACACGCAAAACCCTTTCCAGAAATGTAGTACCCACAGTTTAGATGTGTCCTTCTTACAAAGACATATGTCTTGTACCCAACGCTTTACTAAACTGGTCCCTATTTCACACATGGCGTGGTCTTTGTGTTGCTTTAATATGAGGAACAGTGGTAATATTCAAAGTTAGAGTTGCAGATGACGTCCACAGCCTGCTTAGAAGTAGCTCCTGCTTCAAAATGTGGCCATAATCAAAGTGGCTTCAGCCTAATCCTGTGACATAAAGCCTATAATACTCCACGCTGCCACATCCCCCACATGCTTTTTGTGCTAGACGCCTTGATTTAAAACAGTGAGCTTCTCCAGAAACACGCGGGGCATGTTGTGTTACGACAGCTAATGTGTCAAAGCCTTGCTCGGCGACACTTTCCACACTGACGGACATGAAACAGAATTCAGGGAGACTGAATCTCAGCAGACTGAGTCCACAGTTCCAGGACCGTTACGTTCATGATACTGCAGAAAAACTCCACGCTTGTCTCAACTCTGGACACCGAGTGGGTCATGCAACATTGGTTTCTAAAGGAGAGAGTGACGGAAGGTGGATGGATGACTGGCCCTAGGGAATACTGGACACAATAAATCCACTTGTGAACACGTGTATGACCAGTCCCCACTGGTTCCTTCATGAATGTGTGCAGATAACATACCTCCCCAGGCACTGTTGGCGTTGGAGATTGAAGAAGTGCTCTGCACAGCGGGAATGAAGGCCGGCTGGAGATCAAACAGGTCACTGTTGAGGTTGGGCATACTGACGAGCAAATAAAAATGAAAAATACATTGAAAAAGGATGAAAGGATGAGAGACTGATAGGAATAAAACAAGAATAACATGAAAGGGAAAGACGGAGAAATGAATTAGAGGGGAAAAAAGAAAAATACCGTATTTTCCGGCATATAAGTCACACCCTTTTGCCTAATCTGCATGTCCTGCGACTTATAGGGCGAAGCGACATATTTATGGATTTTTTTCCTATATTTTTAGACCAATTTTTGACAAAGATGTGACAGTTTTTAATTTTTGGCAAAAAAAATGGTGCAGTACCACTTTCGGCCGCTAGGGGCGCAGACAGTACCAGTTTCGGCCGCTAGGGGCGCAGACAGTACCAGTTTCGGCCGCTAGGGGCGCAGACAGTACCAGTTTCGGCCGCTAGGGGCGCAGACAGTACCAGTTTCGGCCGCTAGGGGCGCAGACAGTACCAGTTTCGGCCGCTAGGGGCGCAGACAGTACCAGTTTCGGCCGCTAGGGGCGCAGGCAGTACCAGTTTCGGCCGCTAGGGGTGCAGACAGTACCATTTTTGGCCGCTAGGGGCGCAGCCAGTACCAGTTTCGGCCGCTAGGGGCGCAGACAGTACCAGTTTCGGCCGCTAGGGGCGCAGACAGTACCAGTTTCGGCCGCTAGGGGTGCAGACAGTACCAGTTTTGGCCGCTAGGGGCGCAGACAGTACCAGTTTCAGCCGCTAGGGTCCACCGACCGTTCCTAGCTCATGTGTCCGAAGGAGGCCTCCTCTGGTCGGACTCACTCTGTTGCAGCCCGGCCTCCTGCTCTGGAGGTATGAACTACTGTTAGCTCAGTGTTTTACTGTTAGCAATGCAAAATAGCTCAAGAACCACAGGACAGATTTTGATGAAACTTACAGAAAGTAATCACTGGATGGACATTTACAAACTGTTAGCTGTAGGAGATGTTTGAGATAAAACTCGATTTATTTACAATATATTTTCGCAGCGCGCGCGACCGTTTGGAAGATGTCAAAGCGAAACAATGTAAATCCAGCAGATTTGACCATTACGTGAATTTATTAAGGAAAGGTTAAGCTCAGAAACACTTTTGCTATAATGTCAGCCAACATATATATATTTTTAAGTGTTTATCTTGCTAAATTTTAAAGAAAATGCTACGGTCCCACCCACGTGGGTGGGTGCACGTAGCAAAACTACTTTTTAAATCCAGCTGATTTGACAATTACGTGCATTTATTAAGGAAAGGTTAAGCTAAGACACATCTTTGCTATAATTTTCAGCAAACAAATAATTGTTTTAACTGTGTTAATCTTGTTAAAGTCCTTCAGTGCAGCTACTGTGGCCGCTATTTGCAGCAGGGCAAACCTCCGGCCCACATTTCGCATTGTCAGCGGTGATGCGTAACATACGTGACGCGTCAGCGGTGACGCATAATAGATGCGACTTATACGGCGGTGCGACATGTTTATGGATTTTTCCAATTTATTGGACATAATTGGACAATGCGACTTATCGGCCGGAAAATACGGTAAAAATGGTGGGAGAGCATAAACGTTAGCAGCAGGAAATTCAGAGTGTCACACTGTGTGCATGTGTTTGGTCTCGACTCGACTGAACCTGGGTTCAGCAGCTACTGGTTTAACTGGGAGAGAACCCAGAGTCCGACCAAGTGACCTACAAACAGCAACACTTTCAGCGGGGTTCTGTGAAAACTGTTAAATTATGTCGTTTCTTTTGGTAGATAAAATAAATCATAGATGGAACTAATATCCTGCACAGGAAGTGCTACAGCTAGCTGCTTCTGTCTGTGCTTGCACATGACCACAAAATTCTTTATAAATTAAAATACCTGGCTCAAGTGATGCTTGTGTAAAGGGTTAGAAAGAGTGCATTTACTCGTTTATCAGCTTTATCAGGAGTTATTTTGCAGTTTGTTGATGTCTACACGCATTGGTTTGTTTTTGTTTACCTTTTACTAGCCTCATAGTAGTCTGTGCCAAAGTGTGTGTGTGTGTGGGGTTAATATGTTAGCTGTTAGCTTAAAAAATCATTGGATATAAAAATAAATAATTATTTTCATTAAAGAATAAATATAATTCTAGTCTCCTGATATACACTTTGAGACTAAAGACATTTTATGACAACTGAAATCATTTTGTTGTCTTGGCTCACTCAGACTAGCCATCAGCTCACCATTATTAAACTAATCCTTAAGTCATTCAACGAGCCATCTCCAACAGGTAAGATATTGATTGTTCCCAACTTTTACACCGACTGATTCAAAAGCTCTGGACTGAAACCTTAAAGATGAACTTTAAGACAATGATGGAAAACAAACTTCTACATGTCTTCAAAGTAACAACTCCAGACATGCTGCGAGTGTTTAAGAAAAAAAAAACATTTATAACTACGTAAATGGATGTTACAGTCATATACAGTAGTCACATTTAACACCAGACTGTGTTACTTCATTCACTCATTCAACCTTTATTTATACAGGCTAGCCTCATACATTTAAGCTGAAGACAAATTAAAACTAGCACCGTCTAAATAAAAGATGATTGGTGCTGGTGGTGACGTGTTTTAGAGTCGAGCTGTATTTATTTTAATACTTATGAACATTATTGAAAGCATGCTAATGTAGACTATATTACTTTATGTCTAAAGGTTAATCTGACAATTAATCTGTCATGAAAGATGGGCAGTTACACCATTCCCCGCTTGTGTTCATTTTCTCTTTAGCTTTAGCAAAATGTGTCATTTACTCACTAACCGCATTTTTAGAAAAATTATTGGGTGTACATTTAAGACTACAGTAGTCCCTTGCTTTGTCGCAGTCCAACTTTCGCGGACTTGCTCTGTCGCAGTTTGTGGACGTTCAGTCCATAATATTGGATACAAATAAAATTGTACTGGACACGATTGTCAACTTTAATATTACTCACGTGACTGGGACAGTACTGGATACAGTACTGTACAGTTAAGAGTTAACAAAAATAAAATACTTCAGACAGGGGCTGCCATTTTGTAGTTTTCTCCACTGTATTCCCGCTTGTAATGACCACATTTCCCAGAAGGCAACAGGGCTCTACCCAGAAGCCCCGTTTCCCTCTGCTGAGAAAACCAAAGGGAAAGTTTTGGCCTGATCAGCGCCCAGTGGATGCAGGGAAGCCACACCAAGACCACCGAACTGGACCAGAACTGGACCAGAACCAGACCTCCAGACCCATGGGTGAATCTTCACAGGAAGATGCCCACGAGGACTTCTAAGCGTGGACGGGCGCCTAAGGTCCGGTGCCGTTTCCGTAGCTCATCGGGACTTTTTTCATCCAGACTTGGACTCACCTACGGCCCCACATCAGCAAACAGAAGGTCTGATTTTATCATGTCCTGGACGACTGAGAATCTTCACCAGCAAAGAGTTTAGAACATTGCAAGAGTGTGGGAAGGATTTCTGAAGCCTTTATAAATAAATATATAAATACTAAAATAAACATAACATTGCTACCGTATTTTCCGGACTATAGGTCGCAGCTTTTTATCATTTTTTCATGGCCTGCGACCTATATATGGCTTTTTATAAAATAAGCTGATTTGTAATAATTTATTAACAAAAATTAAACTGAGACACACTCTTACAATAATGTCAGCTAACAAATATATATTTTTAGGTGTTTATCCTGCTAAAATTATTCATTTATTAAAGAAAAGTTCAGCTCAGACACATATTTGCTATAATTTTTTTAATCAAACAATTGTTTTTAAGTGTTAATCTTCTTAAAAGCCTTGCTGTGCGCTCCTGTGGAAGACATTTGCAGCAGAGCTAAACACGGTCCACATTTTGACGTAGGTGCGACCTATTTATGGATTGTTCCAATTCTTTGGCAATAATTGGACAATGCAACCTTTACTCGGGTGCGACCTATAGTCCGAAAAATACGGTACTTTGCGGAATTTCACGTATTGCAGAACCGAACCCCTGTAATAAATGAGGGACGACTGTAATTCTTTTTTGGTCTTGACCATTTATTTAAGATGGCTACCACATGTAACTGACCACAGAACACTCATGAATGACTAATGTTTCATGTTTTTACAGCTAGAGCTGAAGTTTGTGGAAGTTATTAATAATTACTCACAGACTCTGATCAGACTGAGACCCTTGTTTTAAACTTCAGCTGGTAAAGTGCAGGACAATCTGCATTCCTTCAAGGGCTACCTTCTTCACAGACCTCTTCACTAAAGCAACAAACGATGCTCCATCTGCTCATCTCATGGAGTTCTCATGAAGTAGCTGCACATTTATCATCGAGCCTCGCCTGTGTGAGCAGACGCGGGATGTGCGAGTTTGTGTGCGCACCTGTTAGCAGTCAGAGCCGAGCTGAACAACTCCGGGGTTTGTGTGATGATGTGGTTGTTGTTGTTGGCGCTGCTTATTGACTGGCTGCTGGGGGAGGCAGACGGGGGAGTCTGCGTGTTCATCTCCTTCAGGCGCTGATCCTGGAAAAGATGCACAAACATGTGAGGAGCGAGGAAAGGCAGCAGCGTGTGTTCAGGGAGGCAACATTCTTCTGGATCCTGACGCTGGAAAAAGACAAATACGTGTTCTGTGATTCACATTAAGAGCTCAGCTGAGTCATGCTGTGTCAAGATGTCTGTCAGGGATTTTATTAAAGAATACACAGGGGAAAAGGCAGGGAGTGACACACTGTTCTTTGGAAATTCAGCTGGGTTTGGCTTCACCTGCTAAAGCTGGGATTCAGCACACAACCATTAAATGATGCACCGAGCGCATTAAAATTAATCAGAACAGCTGTTAATTATTAAATCTCCAGGATAAAAGGACTTCCTGTTCCTCCCCTACAATATTTGATCCTGTTCTGTTGAGACCCAGGTGCTGCTGAGAGGTCACACAAACTAGGGCTTTAACAGACTACTCGAGTAGTCGACACATCGATTACTTGGACCTCTATCGAGTTTTTTAATTTCACGTCGAGTATTCGTAGTGACGTCATCACGTCACAGTTACAGAACAGAAAATGAATCAACTTCCTGTTTGGAGCGTGTTGCAAACCGGTGTTACACCATATTCTGTGACCACCGTATATTGTGACAGTAGGGGGCGGTGTTGCATGAACTGTTGCAGGTCACAGAATGTGGTGTAACACCGGGTCCAATCGACCGAACCAGAACCAGCTTCCTCTGACCTGGTTTCACAAACAAAAAGCAGAAAATATGAATCTCTAAACCTATAAACATATTAACATATTAATCTCTAAACCTATAAAAACCTATTAACATATTAATCTCTAAAACTAAACCTAATGCGATTGTGATTTTTTTAAACATGTAAATTAAGCATTCTGGTACACTCGAAGAAGAAAATTAGAGGAAAAGACAACGTGTCGGGGAAAAAGACATTTATGAACATATCCTAATTTTATTAGGGCATACATTGGAAAGATGGCATCAATCAAAAAATAAACAACAAACAAACAACAACAGCATCAAGCTAAATACAGCAGATCATTTTGCAAACAGTAAAAACTAATTTCTTAAATGTTTGGCCTAAATCTCACCGCGCACAATACAGATGTGCTAGCTAAGATGCTACACGCTTCATTTCTCTCGCGCACCCTAACCTCTCCCCTGGTCAACAACTTCAGACACTAATGTAGAGGGCTCGCACGTCTCCCCCTCCTCCCTGTCGACAAAAAAAAACCCAGAGATGAGCAGCTGCTAAGCCAAGTGACGGAGGAGGAACGCCGTTTCTTAAAGGGAAACTCTGCCATCCACCACACCTCTGACCGCCCCCGAAAAAAAAACAAGCTCTTTGGATCTAGACGATTCATGTAAATGACATTTTACCGGTAGTTTGAAACAGACGAATTTCGCTGAAAAGTGACAAGTTTGCAGGTATGTGTTTAAAACCTTCCCACATACAACAGATATCTGAACTATTGCTTCACAATGGTTGTGCGTATGTTTAAACTCAAAATGGAATTTGAAATTTAGATAATTTCTCCATACGACTCATTGAACATGTTGAAGCAGGCAGCACTGCTCTGTTTTTGTTTTTACCGCTCTATTCCACATTCTTCTGCCCGTACACAGTAAATCTTGTCATTAGCTCCACAGAGATCGATACATTTGTCTAGGTTTTTTATCTTGTGGACATATGCAGCGAGACAAGAAGAAAAAAGTTAATGAGAAAATGCATTGTTTGGTAGGCAGGTAGATTATTAGTATGGATGGCCACAGAGGGACTGGAAACAGTTCCTCAGAGCTCTTTAATCTGTTTTATTTACACGTAGCCAGCTGCAGTTTAATTCACTGCGGAGCTTCACGGTAAGGAAATGTTCCAAGCTACTTTACAACCTTTCCACCTTTAAAGGATTTGGAGCGGATGTAGAAACAGTCTGCTGCTGTACCAGCGTCAGCCGGCTGGCGGCTCCTCAGTTTTACTCTAACGGCGTGACGAGAACAGAAGAAGGAGGAGAGCTGTTATTGTTTGGGCTGAGGCCCCAGCTGGACGGTAGCGGAGTGTGTAAGTGTTTGTGTATGTGCTGCTGAGTCCATATGGACACCAGAGAGCGCAGACAGCTGGACTGGAGGTTTTGGACGACCCTGCTAACCCCTCGGCTCTCTCACTCAGTGTTCTCACTTAATCTCACACTCCTTTTCTAACTAACTAAACTCAATGGTAATCAGTGGAGCTTGGCAGGGAACGGGGCAGCCAAGGGCACAAGCAGAAAAAAAAAATCCAATCAAACTGGCACATAAAGTGTCTGGAGGTACTGATGGTGCATTATTGCAGGTTTCAGACTCTCACAAAGCTGGACGAGCCTCAGACCGCAGCACTACACAAGCTGAACCGTTACTGGTGGGATGTGAGCACATAAACATGAACGTGTGTACACGCTGAGCTGCAGCGCGCCTCACTTGTAGTTTCTCTGCTCCCACTCAATTACAGTGTGCTGTAAGGCAGGACTCCCAGGGCTGGAGTAGAGAGAGGAGGAAAAAAAAAGCCTGACACATTTTGCACTTGACTTTTCCATCGCTACAGAGGCCCTCGGCCTTCATCCTCAGCTGGAGTTCAGCTCTTGAACAGCAAAGCTGCAGGACGAGCTGTCGGCAACAACTCAGATCTGTTGAGCGAAGCACACGTTTGCTGATTTTTTTTCTCAGAAAACTTACAGTGTGGACTTGTGACTGCAGCTGCAGTGAATATTTTCACCTTCCATTATGCAACTGTCTGGGCTTGTATGGGTATATATTTATTCATTAACTAAACATCTACAAAAATCAAATAAAAACAGGTTTAATAGGGACACATTTAAAGAAACTCAAAGTATGTTGTGTTTATTTGTCATATGCAGGTTAACTTAAGGTTAACAGTACAGTTAAATGTTCAGGATGAGAAGTAAAACATGCAATACGTGTACAAAATAAAGTATCAAAACGTGAAAAAAATAAATATACCATTTACAAGGTCCAAAAGAAACAGTTAACAACAACATGGTAGAATATAATGGTGTAAGTAATAAGTATTTCACAGGTAGTAATATTCACTTAAATGCACGATTGCACAAGTAATGCAAAGTAGCTCACCACAGACTCGTGTTCAGGCTGCTGTTGTTACACCGTATTGGCTATACATTATCAGTGTTGAGCGTATATCTTCGATCTTTTAGCGTACTGTTTGATGTTTATCATATTTATTAATGTATATCTTAGATTCTTCTTTACCATTTATTTTTATACTTTATGTTTTCGCTATTTTGGGATGTAACTGGGACCTTGTGTACAAAATTTCGTTCCACCTCATGTGGTGGAAACGACAATAAAGTAGACTTGAACTTATGCACAAGTAATGATTGTACATAGACATTAATTTTTTTAAGTCAGTCTGCTTCAAGATGGCTGCGACAAGTCCACGTTAGAAAACACAAGAATAGCTGTAACTCAGCCAAATGTAAAGATGACATCTGTTTTTATTTGACCTCATAAAAAAAAAAAAAAAAAAAAACACATTTTTGTCATCTGTGTATTTTTCCCATACTTGACAGACGAAATTGGTCTCTGCATTTAACCCAACCACCACCAGGTGGTGCAGTGAGCAGCCGTAGTCAGCACCCGGGGAGCTGGGGAAAATAGATGTGCACTCATAAGCCGTTTTCGCATTGGCCAGCCCTCAATGGCCCGGGCCGCCCCAGGTTTGCCCATAGCCCGAACTGGCCCGCCCGCGTTCATTACGCATTATGTAGAGAGCAAGCCTTGAAGTGGGTGGGGTGTTCACTTGACGTGGGTGGAGTGTTCTTTTAAGAGCGGACACGCCGCTAAAAAATGTTTGTTAGCTGAATACAGGGTATATATATATTAGTGTTTCTGAGCTAAATTTTTTGTTAATGACTGATTACAAATCAGCTTATGTTAGGACGTAAATAACACGAAGCGCACACCCATAGACTACAGAGCATTTCCGCCTTTCTATAAAGTTCTATAAAATATAACTAATATTCTCTAACTCTTGCGCGTAGCCAGGGTTTTAAAATATAACTGATAATCTCTAAATCCTGCGCGCGCCAGAATTTTACAGGCGGCATATCCTTCATAAGAGAGGTTGGCTCCAAAATAACTAATAAGCCGCTGTGGCATAAAGGGAAAAGCACTCGGCTTTAAGCTCACTTTTACCTTGACCCGTAGGCCACGAGTTCGAATCTCAGCTGGGTCAAGTTATTTTATGTTTGTCTTTTATTGGAGAAAATTAAAAGAAGTAGTTACTACTTCTTTTTAGTAACTACTTCTTTTAATTTTCTCCAATAAAAGACAAACATAAAATAACTTGACCCAGCTGAGATTCGAACTCGTGGCCTACGGGTCAAGGTAAAAGTGAGCTTAAAGCCGAGTGCTTTTCCCTTTATGCCACAGCGGCTTATTAGTTTTTTTGGAGCCAACCTCTCTTATGAAGGATATGCCGCCTGTAAAATTCTGGCGCGCGCAGGATTTAGAGATTATCAGTTATATTTTAAAACCCTGGCTATGCGCAAGAGTTAGAGAATATTAGTTATATTTTATAGAACTTTATAGAAAGGCGGAAATGCTCTGTAGTCTATGGGTGCGCGCTTCGTGTTATTTACGTCCTAACATAAGCTGAATTGTAATCAGTCATTAACAAAACTTTAACTCAGAAACACTAATTCAGCTAACAATTATTTTAGGGGTTTCTGTAGTTAAATATTAATGAAATCAGCTCGCGCTGAGGTTGTTTGAATGAGTCCCGCCCCTGCTGCAAACAACGAATCAAATGTGAGCAGTACATGACGTCAAACTGGGTCCGTGGGGCCGGCCCGATCAGAACCACGGTGGAGATGGTTCCAAAACGAGGGTGGATCCCGGGCGGAAAAGGTAAATGCGAACACGCCGAACCCGGGTTAGAAGCAGGGTGGAGCCGGGGTGAGCCGGGGAGGGCTGGCCAATGCGAAAACGGCTATAGACACCCCAAGGTGTGCCGTGGCCGGGGTTCGAACCTGGGTCCTTCGGATCCCAAGTCCGATTCCCTAGCCACTACACCATCTTGGTGAGACTCATCCCCAACACATATTCTGACAACAAATCAGGTGACATCTGCGTTTAAACTTTGGCACACGAGGAAGTGGGTAATATTTAGTTTTGTGCATAACCTTTGCTTCTACAAAAACCAGCACTCTTATAAAAAGACTGTTGCCATGTCAGACTCCTCCTGTGCGACCAAAACATGAATTCTGGACATCACGTTTAGGAGATGCTGAGCAGAAATAAAGAAAAGAGTCCAGATACAGTAGTTAACTCTAAATTAAAGTCCTGTTCAAACTAACATATTTAGCCCCACAGCTGTTTTCTGCTTCATTTACGCCTCTCATTCACATGCAAGCAGTGTTTTGGGAGAGAATAGTAAAAACGTGGGCTTTTCCTTCTCTCTATGCTTTTAGCATACTGGTGTCACTCCACTGGTTGGTTCTCTAATTACCGTATCTCTCAGCTCGGAGGCAATGTGTTGGTATTTCTTCCAGTTAACCAACTATCAACAGTGGTGTATCACAAGGCTCAGTCTTAAGTTAGGACCCAAATTCTTTACAATCTACATAGGTAATGTACCGGTAGGTCAGATCATTCCTGATGCAGCCTTACATTTCTATGCCGACGACACAGTCTAGCTAAAACTCTTTCAAAAACACATTTTTACTCTCTGGCTTTTAGCACAGACTGAATTTGCTCTGCACTGATTTTATTGGCCTTAATGATTTAACAACAGTTTTATTTTTTATGTGTTTAAATGTTCTTGATTTTATGTGTACAGCACTTTGCTGCAGCTGTGGTCGTTTTGAAGGGCTTTATAAATAAAGTATTATTACTATTATTATTAAACCAGTTGTTAAGGTTTTCCAGCTTTTACAGTCTGCTTCTGACATCACCCAGTCAGATTTGTTCAGTCTCAGACTTGTCCTAAATGCTGACAAAACCAAAGGGATGTTGTTTTCAAACAGGATGTCGGTCCCAGCAGTCCTTCCTTCTATTTTATCTTCAAATTGTGTCACTATTGAGTTTGTTGATTCCTACAAATATTTGGGTATCTTGTTCAATTTGTGTCTTTCTTTTAAGATCAACATCAAAAGCTTGGTTAGGACACTGAAAGTTAATTTGTGTTCCTTTTACAGAAATGGATCCTGTCTAACTCTGAATGTTTGGAAACGCCTTGTAACTGCTACATTCCTTCCTTCCATTTACTACGGTGACATTATCTACATGAACGCTCCTTACAAGCACCCTGCAGATGTTGGACACTGTATATCACGGAGCACTCAGATTCATAACTGACTATCGTACCCACCATTGCACCCTGTATTCACTGGTTAATTGGACATCATTAACCTCACACAGACTCTCTCACTGGTACATTTTCATCTTTAAATCACTTCTTGGTCTGCTGCCTTCATACATCTCCTCCTACATGTCACTACGTGAGTGCAGCTACAGCGTGCGCTCTCAGGATATTGTTACATGCAGTGTCCCCTCAGTGAGGACTGAACTAGGCAAAATGGCCTTCTCCTACTCCGCTCCTGTTTCCTGGAATATCTTGCAAAAAGATCTGAAGCTCTCGACTTTGACCTCTCTAAGTGGCTTCAAACATCTGCTAAGTTCGTGGCCAAAAACAATGCAGATGTTCATACTAAAATAAACTACTACTTGCACTATTCCTACTTCGCAGTTTTTCACTTATTACAGGGCTTCTGGTTCAGGGTACGGATCCCCCGTGATAAACGAGGGACTACTGTACAGTATACTGTATTTGCCTCTAGCTTACTTCAAGAATGACTTTAAACAGGTTGAAATGGCCATAAAATGCAGTTAAATTTTCTTTATATGCTAAGGTTTAAATGCATTAATACTACATTATTATTGTGTATTTAAATATAGCCAACATGAGTCTGTTCAAAGTAAAGAGATCGCAGCTAATACAGTTAGTTAAATGCATCTTGTTGTGTTTTACAGCAGCTGCACAGAACCCAACGATCCTGCTCACAAGATGCTACTTGAAATCACTCGAGAAAGGCCACAGCAGAAACGTCGACTCGTTCAGCTCCTCAGAGTCCACTCGTACACTCCGTAGACCTCACTGTATAAAAACACGGTACCTTAAGAGACTGCAGCCTGGCCTGCTCCTCCTCCAGAGCTTGCTGCTTCTCCTTCTCATCCATACGACTGAAGGACAGGCCGGTGGAGGACAGAGTCGAGACGGCGCTCGATAAGGTAGATGCTCTGGAATACAGAAAGCGGGAGAGAAAATTAAATTACTGTCACTTTATTTGGAGGTTATTTATTGTATACATATTTTTCTTCAGGATTTGAACTACCTAGTGTCTGCATTCAATTCCTTTGTCTTCTTGCCCTCCAAAGAGGCCAGGTGCTGCTCCAAAGCCTCCAGGAGGCTGTTGGGAGCCTGAATGTGACACAAATATGAGTCAAAAATAATAATAATAAAAGAAATGTAAATTTACCATGTTCAAGCAACTGGAAAAAAAAATGCTGTCTTGTTTTTTTCTTTCAAATGCAAAACCCCATCAATACAGAGTTAAACATAGTCTCACAGGAAGGTAACGGAGTGCAGCGGGCTCCAAGAATAGCCATGGCAACATGCAGCAAACACTCACATTGTTAGCAGGAGACTCAAAGGGGGGAGAGAACAAAGGAAGAGGTTGGGAAACAAAAGAGAGAGAGGGGGAAAAAAGTGGAGAGCAAAGAGGAGATTCTATAAGAGCAGAGAGCAACAACACCTACAGAATACAGTTTCTAGCTAACCTTTAGCGCTGCCTGATCTCTCAGTCTTTCACTCTGCGGGCTCCTGTCAGTACTACACAATAGTGTTGAATCCAGTTTCACACACCCCTCGCTGCATTCCTCTACTTTACGTATTCATGCTGAGGGGAAGGGGGCACTCGTCTGTTTTGTGGTGTAAGTTGAAAGCAAAGGAGCGGTGCGTTCAGGTCCTTAGGCAGGAATGATGGTTGTTTATGGTTTCTTCGTCTGCTATGACTGTAAAGAACAGCTGCTGTAAATTTTGGCCATCGTTCCCAGTCTGCCTCGTCCCTCAGTGGAAGACCGAGTCTGAGCCGGATGTTTGTGTTTTCTATACGAACACAAAAGTCGTGAACAGTCATGGTTCGAGTCCAGTACAAAGGCCGTATTCAGAGCTCACACGAACACCAACAGTATGTATTCAACAGTTTATATTGTTTAAATGTTACTTATTGTTAAAGGTATATTTTTGACAATGTTAAATGTCATTATTGTTAAAAGTTTGTTTCGAGAAACTTTGAGTTTTGTTGCCAGTAGCTTTGGCCAGGACTCTCTTGTAAAATAGATTTTTAATCTCAATTAGGTTTTTTTTCTCAGTGAAATAAAGGATTAATAAATAAAATGTAATAATTATAATAACATCTGTCCAGTGTCATTCAATTGCAAGATGACAGCTCTGATTGGGAGAGTTCACAACTGGTAAGTTTACGATTAGATGTTATGGCATCTTGCCACTGTCTAAACTTTCACTGGTAGAGCAGTCATTTTTAACCCGAACCCGGAGCCCGGCCCGACCCAGATTAGGACCGGCCCATGCCATAATAATGTGCGGGCCGAGGTCGTTGTGCTTTTGATTGCGTGAGCGGACGCGCGTGGCTGACAATCCAATTATATGGCAACATGGTTTGCCATACTTCAGCCGCATGGGGCCATTTCACCGCTCGCTGACCAGCCTTGAAAGAGGTAAAAAGTTCAGTTAAGCTTCAGATGGACTACTGCCAGCGATCCATCAGCTCAAATGGATGTTCATTCAGCCGCTGCACTCAGCGGACGCGTGCAGCCGAAGACCCAATCAGGTGAGATCACAAAATACTCAACATGTTAGAGCAGGGTCCATGTCTGAATAATGCAGAATGCAGGTAGAAGCAGGGATTTAATGCACTTTGACGGCCATGAAAGGACAAACACCCACCTCTGCCCTCTTTACTAAGCCGCGCGCATCCACTGACCATATAAGCAGTCAAAGCTTAATAAAAATGTCGGGGCGGGGTCGGGTTCGGACCTGTACCGTATTCGTCGGAGGAAAATACGCACCGGTGTTTAATACGCTTTGTCCAATTATTAACAATAAACAAGAAAAAAAAAACGTAAATGATACGCTTCGGTGTTTAATACGAGTCATCGCCACGCGACGCGTCAGCGCCTCATTTGCCCTGATTAAGATGGCGGCGACAGAAGCAAGCGAGTACGAAGAACTTCACAAGGAAACACGGTAAAAACAATTATTTCTTTGCGAGAAAAAATATATTTCTTAGCTGACGTTATAGAAGACGTGCTCCTGAACTTAACGAAATGTTCAAATCAGCTGGATTTAAAAAAAAAAGTTAGCCGAATTTTAGGCAGGCGGTTCGGACCGGACGCTTTGTTTCTTTAAATTTAGCTAAATAAACGCTTAAAAAAAAATTCTTACCTGACTTTATAGCAGACAGTCCCCTGAGCTCAACCAAATGTGAAATCAGCTGGATTTAAAAATCTGCGGTGTGGTTTATGAGTTACGGTATCTTGCCAACAGCTACATCCACAGCCAGGGCGAGCAGCGACAGAGTCAGTCCGATCAGAGGAGGCTTTTTTCGGACACATGAGCTAGAAACGTATGGAAGTGGCCCTCTTCCTCTTCGCTCTCCGAGTCCTCTGCTGCTGCCCATAGCGCCCATAGCGGCCAAAACTGGTACTGCACCATTTTTGCCCAAAAATGTAAAACGGCGAATCAGAGCGAAAAATGGGTCTAAAAATATGGGAAAAAATCCATAATTAATACGCTTTGGTGTTTAATACGCAGGACATTCAAATGAACAAAAAACCGCGTATTATACACCGGTTTCTACGGTAATTACGGTTAATTTGTTGGGTCGGTTGGGGTTTGGAAATGATTGCTACGGGCTGGTAGATATTTTTGGGCCCGAATGCAACTCTACTCACTAGTTCCACACCAGTTAAGGGCCTGCCTACTGCCGGTACACCCCCCCCCCCACTCAGCCTACTTTATGGGACCACCTTGTTCGTGGTTCCAAGAGAACTGCACCGTGGAGACGATTTTGACGTAAGCAGACTGCAGCCGTTGATTGGCCAGTGAAGCTATGTGACTGGATGAGCCAGCCAGCAAAACTGCAAACTACATATGAACCTCCACTTCATCATGTCGACGGACGGCACCACAAGAAATAAGCCAGTTAACAGAGAAAAACATTGGAGATGATGGCACAACATGACTACACCGGGACTTATAAGCTAAAGAAATTTAAGTCAGATTATAGGACGATTAAGGACCGCAACGAGCGGAGTGGCTCAAACACAATGACCAGTTATGATACTGCCTATAGAATGGGGAAACAAGTCACAGTGGCAAACCAGCTACACCTGAGAAGAACCGAAAAGACGAGAGCCGAGCGGAGTCACACTTACCAATGGCAAAGAGGTTTTTCTTACCCACTCTGTATGAAGATAAAGTAACCACAGCCCTCGCTCAAAGGGCTGTCAGATCAGCAACAGTGAGCAGCTAAGAACACATGAACTTTATTTTTTATTTTTTTACACAAGCAAAAGTTTTTCTACCAAAACCCAACAAGCACATGGGAGGTGTGGGGCAAACAGCACTTTTGCTCTGCTCTTTTTAGGCTCAAGTCAGACAAGGGGAAATTCCTCCACTGTGCAAATATGACAAAGTCACGTCTGTCTCGCCGTCCACAAGAATTTTAAGCTGCAGCCGTGCACTCAAACACAAACTCCTTTTTGAACTCATGGCTGGCTAGATGATAGGTTCTTGTCAAAATGTCGCCTGGCTGTTAAAAGAAACATGCAGGTTGGAAAAAGGCCATCTTTAACTGTCAGCGCCGTTGAATGGGTGAAAAAAATCATGTTTGTGTGCCCAGTCAAATTAGTCCAAACACACTCACACAGTCAGTGGAAAGCCTCTAAACTGACTTTCTTTGAGACATGTACATTTGTACAAAAAAGTCCTCTTAAAAATGAAAAATGAACATAATCTACTTTTTATTTATTTATTCTGGTTTCATCCAAAGTGTGCAGGTCATTCATTATGGAAACATTTCTGTCAGGTAACGTGCAGAATAAATCTGAGGGAAAATAACTTCATTTGAGGAGGAGGACAGCCTTTAGATGGGCAACAGAGCAACTTGCTGCAAAGGCTTTTTCATGCAGATGAAGATGGAGGGTGGAGGAGCGAAACCTGATTTCCTATTCATGAGGTTTCATGGCCTTTTCTTAGTTGCAGCAGGTGTGTGTGTGACAGCCATAGGCGAGTCACATAAAGCCAGTACGTGTATCACAAAACTCCAGTGTGTAATAAAAGGAGCATGTCTATAAATGTTCAAGGTGTCATAGAGTGTGTATTTTTACACATATACCTGAAGATCTTCATGCTGGCTCTTAAAGGAAAACTCAACTCTTGGGAGGCCTGGCCACTAATATATATCCTTGTCTTTTTACTGTATACGAATTAAAATATTTAGAATCAGCTGATTTGCTTAAGTATCCCTAAAAGTCTAATTTGCATAAAAATTATTGGAAAAAAAATTCACATTCAAAATGATAGCAGGTGCAAAGCACCAAAGTAAACAGTGGCAAACAGGTTTGCACACTGCAGCACTTCCCTTTAGACTCGTTTATTAGCAGTAGGTACTAATACGGATGCCAATAAATGAGCCTATAGAGAAGTCCTGCAGTGTGCAAGACTTTTTTTTTCTACTGAGAGAAGCCTTTTTCCCCCCACTATTTTTCCTAGACCAGTAGCAAAACTTCTGGAGTGCTGCGATGCTTCCACTTCCCAAAACTGCACCAAACTACAGGTAGTCCCCGACTTACGAGCAAGTTCCGTACCTACGGGCCGCTCGTATGTCAAAAATTCGTAAGTAGGATCACAAAAAATATATATATATATATTTTTAATAAATGAATACATGTACAGTACTATACAGTCACCAAGCACTTAGCCTATCCTAACACAGTTTTTAAAGATGAAGGAGTGAGTTGAATCGTCTCCCTTTCACATAAAGGGAGCTAGCTCCCTTTATGGAATGGAGCCTGCAGGGAGGAGGGAGACAATTCAACTCACTCCTTCATCTTTAAAAACTGTGTTAGGATAGGCTAAGTGCTTGGTGACTGTACAGTACTGTACATTTATCTATTTATTAAAAATATATATATACAGTATATACATATAATATATATATATTTTTTTTTTTTATTTATAAATAGATAAATGTACAGTACTGTACAGTCACCAAGCACTTAGCCTATCCTAATGGTACATCCAGACCGAACAGCGTTTCAACTTCCAAAAAGCTCGTCACGCACGCAAGTGGACGCACTTGGTGTCCAGACCTGAACGCGAAACTGCTGCGGGGTGTGTGGGAGGAGCTTACCGGTATACCGAGTCCTCACTGCACTCCGCCAGGCGAGGAGCTTTTTATTTCTGTCTCTGTAGAGCAGACTTGACTGGTCGTGAAGGACTTGTCGCGAACACACAGCTACAATGAGTTTCTCTTCCATAGTCCATGACTCCGCGGGTTTTTTCTGTGTCCCACAAACAATACGTCACATAGTTGCGCAATCGTTTCCGCGTCACATAGGGACTCTCCCCCTCTCCCCCTGACCCCCTCTCTTCTCCCCCCGACTCTCCCTGATCAACCAATCAGGGAGAGTTGAACGGCGTTTGAATGTTTGAACCGCGAAATCTTCAGCTAAATCAACGTGTGCTTTGGAGGCTGACGCGGGTTCACGTGCACGGAAAAACGCTTTCCATCACGCTCAACACGCACGTGACGTGACGCCCGACGCCAAGACGCGGCTGGAAGCGCGTCCCCCATTGACTTTGCATGTGGACGGAGGTTTGGTGTGTTTGCCTTGTGCTCTTTCTGTGGACAATTGTTGTTTTGTTGTCTCACTTTCTCTTTTCTTTCTTTCTCTCTATTAAAA